>JAGGCT020004248.1:4992326-5044826 GCA_017654935.2 Phymorhynchus buccinoides | reverse complement strand
TTTCAAATACAGTTTTCTTCCTAGAACCATCCCCATTTGGAACTCGCTCCCAGCGTCTGCTGCAGAGGCTCCTAGCTTGGCACACTTCAAGCAGGAGCTCAACACACAACAACCTCTCATTCTAACCCTATCACTCCCTCCCCAGCAAAAAGTGGTTAAGAAGGTTGGGGCTGTGCCGGTCGGGGTTTGTCCCCGGGGGCCGCTACGGTAGCCGGATTGGCCTGACTGGAGCCATGAAACGCTGGGGAGATCTCTATATTTTTAGTTCATTTCTTTTCAGTTGCTTCTTTCATTTTGTTTTATTTTTCTTCCTGCTGCTCCACACCACGCTGTATAATTATCCAGTTGGATAGCTAAGCGTTACGATTCAGACTCCGATTCAGAACATGAGATGCATAAAACCACAAGAAGCTGATGATTCACTGCATTTCGCAGAACTTTTAAGCATTACTCCATTTCTGAATGAACAAACAAACAAAATTTCTTTATACAGGATTTGGAGATAAGCATGACATGACTCTCTCACTCACTTTAAATTTTCACTGTGTGTGTTGTGTGATTTCAGACACTGTGACCCAATGGCATCCCCTGATGAAGCAGAGATGTCAGAGGTCAAAATAGAAATCGATGTGGCAGAAGACTGGACTTCTGTGGGGTACACAGGGTGAGAATTTGGGTCAGTGGCATTTAAACTGTCTTCAACAGACACCATGGTGTAGTGTGAACAATGTGTGGGCATGGTGGGAATGCACCAAAGTGTAAAAACTGGCAGGAAGGGAACTTTCATTTAGTGTTAGCTTTTGTTTGTGTTGATTGGTCTTGACAGCTTTTGAATGAACTATAACTGTCAGAGGTACTACCTCTGGGTGTGTCTATTCACCGAAAAATGCCGAAAGGTGTGATTTCTATCCTAGTGTGTGGGATAGCTGAACTACGGAAATGTGTCATCAGGGCCGTGTTAATCACTTTGCTATTTGGCAATTTCACTTTCCATTGTTTATTAGTAATAAACTTTTTGGGGTTTTGTGTAGAATGTTTTAATGATTCAGCCCTACCATTCAGCATTTTGATCATTCATTGATCAGCATTTTTCGGTATGTTTTGACCATTCTACATTCATTTTCCGACCATTCTGCATTCATTTTTTCCAGCCTTTTTCGGTGAATAGACATAGCGCTACCTCTCCCTGAACACCCTCAAAGTGTCCCTAAAGAACTTCAACATCAATGTCTCCTCATGGGAAACCCTGGCACAGAACAGACCAGCATGACGTGGTGCAGTAACAAAGGGAGTCACCAACTTTGAGGGGCACTGTATCAAAACATCGCAGGCAAAGCGTGAGGCACACAAGATCCACCTAAACACTCACAGCTTTTCAACCCCGATAGATCCCCTCAACTCTTTCTCCTGTCCTCACTGTCAGAGATCCTTCCTGGCTCGCACTGGTCTCACTAGCCATATGCAAACTCATCCAGCATCTTAGATTTCCACAAGGACTAACTGTTGAAGCATGGTCATCATCCCTCGGGACAGACGAACGAACATTTTTGTGTTTTTTAACTTCGTCAAATGACTTATTAAGACCTGCTGTAAAAAATTGTAATGTAAAATAAAAATCTATTGTGAAATGATGAGAAAAATAAAATATTTGATAAGTAATTGTCTGTTACAATTACCCGAATTGACTGTTGCAGGTGTCCCATGCGACAGCACATTACCGCCCATGTCTGACAACACTTCTGGGTCACTGCTGTCTCTGAAAAGAGGTCGCGTGTGTCAGCTTTGTTCTGCTGCCTTTGTGCTGGTCAGCAGTTTGGAACTCCACCTGGCGTCAGTTCATGGAAAGCCTCTGCCGTTCCCTGAGTGGACTGAGTTGTGATGGACAAGTAAGTGGGCTTCTCAGCTATTCCTGGGCTCTGTTTAACTCTCCTACTGCCTTTTTTTACACTTTGAAGTGTTAAAATACAGATTCCATCTCTCAGACCATTTGATTAAAGCATCTAAATCATTTTGTAAAGTAGAATGGTTTGACAATGTATCGTACATTTTTGTATCATCTGCAAATATGTTACAAAAGCTGTCAACATGTTTGGGTAGATCATTTATTAAAAATGTGAAAAGAATGGGACGCAGTCTTTGATGAGGAACCGATTCAAAGGCTTTATGGAAATCTGTATAGATTACATCAGTCTTTGTCTTTATCCAATAATTTAGTAAAATCTTCCATAACATGTAAGAGTTATGTAACACAAGACCTATGGCTGCGAAAACCATGCCGACATTCTGTGTACAATTTATGTACATTGTATAAACATATAGTCTACTAGAAAATCTCTAATTATAGACTCAAATATTTTGCAAGTAGCAGATGTCAAAGTATCTGGTCTGTAGTTGACAGGGTCACTTTTTGTTCCTGTTTTTAAATATTGCAGTTACATTAGCATTTTTCCATTCTGTGGATATAGTTTCAAGTTCCATACACTTGTTAAAAAGAAGGCTTAGCGGAAGTGATAATTCTTAAGTTCTTTTAAAACTTTTGGGGGTACATTATCCGGGCCTTGAGCCTTATTTACATCTCATTCTTTTAGTTTATTCTTTATTGCCTCTGGTGTAACTATTACAGGGAAACCCATTTAGTACGAGTACGGTTTAAACGAGAGCCCGTGTTTAACGAGTGGTTTCAAAATTCCCGACCACAAGTCTTCTTTTTCCTTGTTAAATAATTCTGCATACAACGAGCTCGCTACAACGAGCAACTTGCATATAACGTACAATTTATTGACTCCCAAAGTCAAGCTTTTATGCAAAAACTACGCGGTTAGAACGAGAACGCACTTACAACCACACCGCCATCCCAAAGTCAAGCTTTCTTGCACAACTACCTGGCTAGAACGAGAACACACTGACAACAACATCGCCATCTTGACTGACCCCTCGATATGTAAGCGGCATTCTGATTGGCCGATATAACAACTTGGGTGTCTGCAGTGCAAGCAGACGACACTGGACTCGCTCTTTGCGCACTGATCTTGTGATTTCCGGGAAATTTTAACTTTCTCTTAAAGCGCGTGTGTGGATTTTATGTTTTTGATGTTATCGTGTGTTAATAGACTGTTTTAAAGTGTATGTAGTCGGCATTAAAAACCCTATGGATACAGGATACTGGGCTTACAACCATGCTTTGTTGGGTAAGTGTGTTGTTTCCGTTTTTCTGTCTTTTTCACACTTTACCAGCACGCACATCACAGTAGATGTGAGGAGCGATTGATAGGTTCGTCAGGGTTGCCAAAATCGATAAAATGGTTTGAACGAGCAATGCTTACGAGTAAATTGGCCCTCTCCCCTGGAATTCGTACTAAACGGGTTTCACTGTATATCACTAACAGTTTACCTTCTGGCCAGATATTTACATCTCATTCTTTTAGTTTATTCTTTATTGCCTCTGGTGTAACTATTATATCACTAACAGTTTACCTTCTGGCCAGATATTTACATCTCATTCTTTTAGTTTATTCTTTATTGCCTCTGGTGTAACTATTATATCACTAACAGTTTACCTTCTGGCCAGATATTTACATCTCATTCCTTTAGTTTATTCTTTATTGCCTCTGGTGTAACTATTATATCACTAACAGTTTACCTTCTGGCCAGATATTTACATCTCATTCCTTTAGTTTATTCTTTATTGCCTCTGGTGTAACTATTATACCAGTAACAGTTTACCTTCTGGCCAGATACCTGGGTTCTCTGGTGGTAAATTATTTAAGTTCTCTCTAGTGAATACACTAGAAAAATAATCATTTAGAGTATTAGCTTTATCAATGTCTGATACAACAATGTCACAATTTTCTTGATTAGAGGACTAATACCGGATTTGACCTCACCTTTTGACTGGACATATTTCAAAAACTTCTTTGGATTTAACTTGCAATCTTTAGCCATGTTTTTTTCATGTTCTCTTTGAGCTTGTTTCATTTCTTTATTACATTTATTTCTTGCTTCTATATAATTGAGATAATGTTTACCCTTTTTTATGATTAGGAATCTTTGAAAGAGATAGTGTTTGTTTGGGGGTTGGGGGGCGGTGGGGAGTACAGCGCTATAAGAGAAGATCGAAGGAAGGAGAGACACAAAAGTAAATTGCGGATGGGGTGGGGTGGGGTAGGGGGGGTGGGGGATGGTGGGGGAGGGGGTGGGGTGGTGGGTAGAGCAGGATGAGAGAAGAAGATGGAAAGAAGGAGAGACAAAAAAGTAATAAATATATTTCGTGGACCCCAAAAAACTGCTGCTCAGCATTACTGGTACTTGGCATTACCGGTACTAGGCATTACCGGTGCTCAGTATTTCCGGTACTAGGCGTTGCGCTAGTGTTTATAAATGGTGTAGATTTTGATATTTTAGTCACAATCTTTTTGTCCCACACATCTTTTCCTGGTATACAAGGATTTCCTGTTTTTGAATTTTACCAGAAAAGGAATTTCCTTTTTTTAAAATTTTGTCAAACAAGATCTTTGTGTGTCTCCTCTATTTATTTTTTCTTTATCTGCAAGGGAACATTACCCCTAGACCACAGCCTTTCATGTGTTTTTTTATTTTGTGTAGTTGCACCCATGCTGAAACAACATCATGTTATATGAAGGGCAAAAGATATGAGCACTAAAGCTGTATGTGGACATTTTTGCCTGAGATATCAAAAGAGAAAATGGATCATTGTAGGGTCCATTTTACCAATTGTGCTTTTAGCTGAGCAGTACAGAAGCTTACCTAGGGACATTAATGGGATTGTTGCAATTAGACTTGTTAACCCTCTATTAAATCAAAGTGTATATATGAGCATAATTGGAAACTTCTTTTTGAAAATGGCATGTTTGTTTTCACAGAAGCTGGAACCAGCATGCTTCATGGAGGAGGACTCACCAGATCAGCCCTCAGCTGTCTACAGCACAGTACAGCCCATGTCTGACAACACTTCTGGGTCACTGCTGTCTCTGAAAAGAGGCTGTGTGTGTCAGCATTGTTCTGCTGCCTTTGTGCTGGTCAGCAGTTTGAAACTCCACCTGGCGTCAGTTCATGGAGAGAGTTTACATGGTGTTACCTGGGTTCTCCACACCTGACAGATATGATGCTGGTAACTGTAGCAACACAGCCATAGATAAGGAGCTGGATAGGCGCAGCAACAGTACAAAAACAAAAACGGAAGTTGATGATAAGGATGCTGGTGATAAATATGGAAAGAATAGTAAACAGCATGTGTGTGATATTTGCCAGGAATCTTTCTTTGACTCTAGCAGTCTGACAAAACACAAGCTGACCCATAGTGGTGCTCAGCTTTTTGTGTGTGATGTGTGCTGGAAGTGTTTTACTCAGGCTTCTGATTTGAACACACACAAGCTGACACAAAAACACAGACATTTTGATAATGTTACAGAGCATAGAGACGGGGAAAGAAGTCATAAACCCTTTCTGTGTGATGTGTGTGGTAAAAGTTTTGCTACAGATGGTTACAGAAAAGGAAGGGTTTTTTGTGTGTCTACTGTATTTTTCAAACACTTTAAAAATAAGCATTTGTATAAATTGTGGGAAAGGCAAACTAAAATACCTTCATGAATCAATTTTTGCTTCAGCTGCAGGGGGACATTACCCCTGGACCCCGGCCTTTCAGGTTTTTTTTTCATTTTGTGTAGTTGCACCTGTGCAATAAAACAGTGGAAAGTTATATTTCGCGTGTCAAATTATACTGGGTGATTGTTTTTTTTGTTTCTGATGTTCCTTTGTTTTGTAAAGTATTGAAACATTAATAAAACAGTGGAAAGTTATATTTCGTGTGTCGAATTATACTGAATGTTTGTTTCTCTGTTTGTGATGTTCCTTTGTTTTGTGCCACAGTTTGTTGGTGCTGGTGGTTTGTGAATATGTGTGTGTGTGTGCTAGTCAGTTGTGTCAGTCTGACTATGACCTGCAGATAGCAGAAGAGGCAACTGCTATTCTGGAAAGCTTGGCTGGAAATTGTTCATTGTGGACATCCCCACTCTCTCAGCCAAGAGGACTTTAGGACAGGGGGGATCCCCAAAGGCCACCAAATCCCCAAGGCTGCGGAACAAAGAGCCAGTGCAAATGCCTCCTAGTGTGAGAGTCATAGTGATTCACAACAGACTGAGCTGTACAATGATTTTCCATTGCTGTAAACAATCACTGGTCCTACAGCTCTCACTCTCTCTTTACTGTTGGCCCAAACTAATGTCAGCCAATGATAAAAGCCATCGGAGTTAAGGGCCTAGACACACTGATGTACTCTCCCATCATCTCCCATGATCCCTTGTCACACAGAGCAGAGGTCAAAGGTGAACATCAAACAACAAACACAAACTGTGACTCACACTGCAGACCAGTTGGGTTTGTTGAGTTGTTTATTGAGGTCATTTTAAGTTCAGTTCTGATCAACAGTGTACCGCTAAATCATAGGACATAACTGAACATTTATGAGTGCTACTATTTTAATGGTGTGTGTGTGCGCACCTTTTTACAGTCATAAGCAACCTGTAAAACAGATCTGCATTTTTCACTGAAGAAATAAAAATTGTAAAGTGCATTAAAACTGTTTTTACGTTAATATTGTGATTTCTATGGAATTTCTGGTCCCAGTCTCTACATAATCGTTCTTTAAGGGGAATTCCAAATCTTTTGCCAATTTCTATCATGAGTTAATGATTATCACATTATACGAGGATATATATAAAATCAGGCAACATTTCAATGTATCTTTCACGGCAGAAATCGGTTTTATAGATTTCTATGTAATAAACATTTATTACTAGACTCTAAGGCATCATTCCAAAAACGTTTGCAGTCTAATGACGTATGAAAATTTCTAAAAAGACTATTATTAATAGACGAAAAAGTTTGTGGATCCCAAACACAGTCAGATCCAGTTTCTATCAAAATATCCCGTATACATGTAAAAATCTGATTTTTATATAAACCATGCAAACCTCTATACAATCTAGATGAATATTTGTTGATTTGTAAAAAAAAGTAGTGATGCCCAAAATCTCATCATACGTACTTTTATTTGAACTGAAACAGAGTAAATTCCTAGTTCTCTGTACATCAGTAAGATTAAGATTAAGATCATAGCCCCGTCGACAAGTAAGGCCCTCTGTATATCAACTCTGTTTTGGTAGAATGATTTAAATGAAAAAGAATTCTTAAAAATTTAAGCTGAAAACTGCCCATTTAATAGCTATAAATCACTATAACCCCAAATTTCATAGAAGAACAGGTAGTAAAATTGATTGATATAAATCCAGTACAATATTCACAGGCAGATGTTGAATTCTTGCCATCTTCAATAAAGAAAGCATTGTGCATTGAGCCGCTTGGTCATACAAATACTTATCGCATTTTACGGACTATAAGGCGATACTTTTTTCCTACTCTGAGACCCCTGCGCCTTATAATGTGACTGATAATACAGTAAGAAACTATAAGTACAACAGTATTTTATGGACTATAAGGCGATACTTTTTTTCCAGACTGAGACCCCTGCGCCTTATAATGTGACTGATAATACAGTAAGAAACTATAATAACAAAATCAAAATTTTGGGGAATGCGTCTTAGAGTCGGGTGCGCCTTATAGTCTGTAAAATACGATGCATTTACACAAATTTCCCATTCTGCTTACAATTATGCTTAAATAATTAAATGTACAGTAGAACCTCCCTTATAAGACCCCCCATTATAAGACTCCCTCCCATATAAGACCTACTTCTCTGAAACATTGCCCTTCTTTGTAAGTATTAAAATTACCTCCCTTATAAGACCCTTCCCTTATAAGATCACCTTTTTTAGATGATTTATGAAGGTCTTATATTATAAGGGAGATTCCATTGTACTATTTCAATGGATTTATTTCTAAACTTTAAAACTTTTCTAGGATCACTAGGTCCTTTAAAAACTACAACCTTTGTTTCTGCAACATTAACAATAAGTTTTCATTCATCACAATACTCAATTAATACATCAAGAGCATGCTGTGAACAATTAAAAGAATCTGATCTGCAATAATAACAATATTGTCAGTGAAATTTAAAAAACTTGTATCTCGATTTTTGGGGGTTTTGAGTTAGATACATAGTCAGCTCTCTATTTTTTTTCCGCCACCTTCCACCAAAAGCTCGTATCTCTAACGACTTTCTATCTGGGGTAAATGAGGTTGTGTAAATAGAAGAAAAACTTGTAAGTCCCAAATTCAGATCTAGCTAAGAACAAAAACCTCGTATCTTCGTTCTTTTTAAGTCTAAAAATATTTTTTTAAGTAATTAAAACAAAACGCAGCACTAAACTCGCAATGTCTTGAACAACAATTAATCAATTGTGGTCAACGCTGTTAATTTTTTTAATTTATTTTTTCTCAAAACTACCAAAATTGAGATTAGAGGTTTTTTAATTTCACAGACGATACAACAGTAAAAGTACACTAATATAACCAAATAAATCTGATTCAGGAAGATTTAAATCAACATTCAAGAAAACACAGTTATGATCTGTAAAGTATCATCCAAGGTAGTTCATACACACACACACACACACACACAGACATTGCATTGAGGGGACAGTGTTACTAAGTCACTGTTACTGATGTTTGGCCTGCACATGTCTCTTCAAATGATGTGACCGCCTGAAAGCAGCAGGACAGTGAGGACAGCTGTGGGGTTTCTCTCCAGAATGAGTCAGACGATGTCTTCTAAGATTACTGGAGTAAGCAAAATCTTTCCCACAGTCTGAACACACATGGGGTTTTTCACCTGTGTGAATTCTTTTATGCTCAGTTAAACAGGCAGTCTGAGAGAAAGCTGCCCCACAGTCATCACAGACATGGGGTTTTTCACCTGTGTGGGTCAGACGATGCATTGCTAGATTACTGGAAGAGGTTAAACCTTTTCCACAGAGTGGACACACATACGGTTTTTCACCTGAGTGAATTCTTCTGTGTTTTGTTAAACTGCTACTCTTAGAGAAAGCTGCCCCACAGACTTCACAGACATGAGGTTTGGCACCTTCATGAACTGACTTTATGTGGTGCTGTAAAGCACCTGACCGTTTAAAACCACTGTCACAGTGTGGACACTTGTAAGGCCTCTCCCCCGTGTGGATTCTCTTGTGTGTTGTCAAGTCACCAACATGAGTAAAACTCTTACCACACACCTCACACACAAAACGGTTATGGTCAATGTGAAACAGCTTATGTGCCTTCAAAGTACTGGCATGAGAAAAGCTCTTACCGCATGTATCACACAAAAAAGACTTAATGCCACTATGAACCAATAAGTGTGACTTCAGGCTTGCACGAAAATAGAAAGACTTAGCACAGACATCACAGACATGAGGTTTGGCCCCCTCATGAATTGACTTTATGTGGCACTGTAAATGACCTGACTCCTTAAAATCACTGTCACAGTGTGGACACTTGTAAGGCCTCTCCCCTGTGTGGATTCTCTTGTGCTTTATTAGGCCATGAATCTGAGTAAAACTCTTATTGCACACATCACACACAAAAGACTTAACAACACTGTGATTAGTGTGAATCAATTTGTGTCTCTTCAGTTTGCTGGGTGCAGGGAAAGATTTTCTGCAGACATCACACACATGCTGTGTCCTCCTTTTCTTTCCATCTTTCTCACCAGTATCACTATCATCCACTTTCTGTTTTGTTGTTTTTCTGTTGCCAGGGCTATCTACCTCTTTATCTGTGTCTGTGTTGCTACAGTTACCAGCATCACATCTGTCAGGTGTGGAGGACCCAGGTAACACCATGTCCAATGTGAACTCTCCATGAACTGACGCCAGGTGGAGTTCCAAACTGCTGACCAGCACAAAGGCAGCAGAACAATGCTGACATACATGACCTCTTTTCAGAGACAGCAGTGACCCAGAAGTGTTGTCAGACATGGGCTGTACTGTGCTGTAGACAGCGGAGGGCTGATCTGGTGAGTCTTCCTCCATGGACCATGCTGGTTCCAGCTTCTGTTCAATAGAACAGACAACAGATCAATCAGTGAGTGAATCTGTGATTAAAGTATGATGTGTAAATGAGCATAATTTTAAAAGGTTCAGATGTAAATGATAGTACAGTGGAACCTCCCTTATAAGACCTCCCACATAAGACCTACTTCTCTGAGACATTGCCCTTCTTTGTAAGTATTAAAATTACCTCCCTTATAAGACCTAATTTTGGATGATTTTTGAAGGTCTTACAAGGGAGGTTCCACTGTACAAGGAAATTTATGTCTCATGCATTTAGTGTATTTGCTACATAATTAATAATAATAATACTGAACATTTATATAGCGCTTTACTCCCTTTGCAGGGAGCTCAAAGCGCTTTACATAGACAATAAAACACAAATAAGTCATTATACACATAAGACTCACTACAATCAAATCAAATATGCATAAAATAACATTATTTAAACAAAGCCCTGTTCATAACCACAAAATTTGAAACAATATTACAATATTATAAGAAAAGAAACAAAATTGCAAGGGAAATCAAAGTTCATGAGCTACGTTATTGCGCAAACACACACACTAGGTAATAGAAGAATCACACATCACGCACGCACGCACACACACGCACACACACGTGCGCAATAATCAATGGGCATTCACACACACACACACACGCACCGTGGTCGTGGGGCGTTTTCATTTATAATTTAAAGCAGAACATATACATTTTGATTGCTTCAAGCACCCCCCACTGCCCCACATAGGGATACCTGACAAATCTTTCAGGATAAAATAGTTCCCCTACCTTCTGGAAGTACCTAGCACCTTGGCGCGGATCCTATTTTCCTTACAGGTCTAAAACGATGACTGATAGTGCATTTGTGAAGATGATATCCTACCTCTATCAAATAAGTACCCCTACCTGCCCCTAGCCAATCAGAATCGTTTGTTTGTCCGCCATTGTGAATTTTACGAAACTAAGTGCATGGCTTTGTACATCGATTTCTCGGCAAAAATGTAGATTTACACCCTCCTGCTCTATTTCTTGGTTCTTTCCGTGGTTAGGGATAGGGTTAGGGTTAGATGGTTATAGTTCGTATGCGAGAGGTAGATATTTCATGACAGGTACTTATTTATCGTGACACATTTACTAATTCTACCTCTGGAATAACAGGAACTTACGTCAGTTCATCCAAAGGGAGTTAACTTTCTTACCAGAAAACTTCACAAAGAAAGCAAGGCACATTTTTAGGGACATTGTTCCGCTACAAAACTGAATGTAGTGTGAGTAGTCTAATGATTTCTAATCAGTATTTGAGCAAGAACCTTTTTGGAATACTAACCCTAGCCCTAACCCTAGCCCTAAACCTAACCCTACCCCCCACTATGTACTGCAGTACAGTCAGTACACCGCGATTTGTCACAGTTGTGGTTCGTTGCGTTTTTCTGTCTTATAGGGTGGGGGGTAGGGTTAGGTTTAGGGCTAGGGGTAGGGTTAGTATTCCAAAAAGGTTATTAGCTAAAAATGTTCCTAAAATACAGTTTTATGTATGGTAAGAAAGGCAATAACGGAAAAATACAATTAACCGAGAAATGCAGGGGGGGTGGCACATCTTGACCTTTACCTTTCATTCATTCATATCTACAGCTATATTAATCATTAACTTGTGGCGGTGCCATAGCCGATGAGGTTTTAACCGAGGCGTGGTCACCGCTACAGGATGATGAGGATAGGTTCTTATGTCCAGTCAGAGCTATTAAGTTCTACCTGAAGAGAACTTCTTTTAGGGGGCAACGATGGAGGCTGTTCATCTCTCTGAATGAGAGGTATGCTAAGGACATAATCAAATTCACCATTTCTAGGTGGTTAATTTGCACTATTAAATTAGCCTACGCCCATGCCGACAAAGCCTTGCCCCTCAATCCAATAAGGGCTCATGAAATCAGAGCCATTAGTGCCTCCCTCGCCATGATCAAAGGTGTCCCTTTGTCCAACATCATGGAGTCAGCATTCTGGAGGTCCCAGTCCACCTTCAGCAGCTTCTACCTCAGGCATTATTCGGCACTCAGGCAGGACAACTCCTTCGGCATCAAGAAGGCTGTCCTGGCTCAGACCCCGGTCTCCTTGAATTATTGTAGGGGTATTTGTTGTTTGTATACATATTCATGTTTTTTGGGAGGAATGAGGGTTTATCTGATCTGTACAAGTGGTCCCTTTTCCAGAAGACCTATATATGAATACCCAAGGAATTGGGTCCTCTTGGGTGAGTTGTATTGTCTAATTGTTGTTGTTTTTTCTCTAAGAGTTCAACAATGTTTCTTTGCCCACCTCCTCGTTGGCAATCAACTCAGTTCGTAGTGAAACGGTAACATGATAGAATGGCTCCCGCCCACCTGCGTGCGCATCTCGACCCTTCCAACGAAAGTGTCGCCATCTTAGTCAGAATTGTGTGTAAACAGGATGGAAGTTCAGTTTAACGTCGCGTATCGGCTTTCGCCATGTACGACGGGCTGAACAAACCAACCATGGTATAAACAAAAATTTATGTTCCTGAATCACTGTCTTAGCCAAAAGGCCGAGAAGCGATCAGAATTTAAACGTGTAAACAGCATCGATCGGGCATTTTTCAAACAAAGTTACTGACTAAGATGGCGGTCTCCCATAATATGGAGCGCTCTTTGTGGCCGGATATGACGACACGTGGGGTACAAGCCATAGATTGTTTGATTTAGATTAATATATCAATCTATTCTATCTATATACTTACCGTTTCACTACATAGATTGTTTGATTTAGATTAATAATTATATCTATCTATTCTATCTATATACTTACCATTTCACTACGAGTAAAGGTTTCCTCCCTCCTTTGTGAACCATTGTTTAACTCAAGTTTCAGGAAAATTTATCCTGAGTTGAAATAGCCGCTATGGAAGTGACGTCACCCAAGTCATACCACCGGCTATATGCACGGCAACCGTGCCAAGGGAAGTAATTTTAGTCTTATTTAGACATTTGCCCCAAGTTGGAAGAGTAAACTCAGTTCGTAGTAAAACGGTAAGTATATAGATAGAATAGATAGATATATTAATCTAAATCAAACATTTTGTTACCTTTATTGATAGCACTATTAATGTGGTTGTCAAAACAGAGAAATTAGTGAATGCACTGATTGAACATCAGTCATCGTTTTAGGTCTGTAAGCATCATTATCTTTATATTTGGGGGAAACTATTGGTAATGTACAAAGGGTGAAAAGCAGATCCATGCCAGAGTGATGTTCTTTTCCTAGAGTTAGGGGAAAGAGTTCTTGTCTTTCCCCTCCAGGGCTCCCAGGGATGCCCATTTGGGTGTCTATGAAGTACTAAAATTCTAAAGAACCCTCTAAAAGAATGTGAATGTGCAGGGGGTCCCAGGGATACACTAAAAACATTATTTTTAGCATCCGCAATGCCAATAGGACCTCCTCTAGGACCCTCTATACTGTCAAAGAAGGAGTACATAGGACCCCTTGTTTTTGCGGGACGATTGGGAGCCCTGCCCCTCTATCCATTGTGTGCAGGCACGCGTGTGAGTGTGTGGTGTGATTGTCTGTGTTTACAATGTGTAGCCATAAGTGTCTGAATATTTTATCAAACGTGCGCGCGCGTGCGCGAACACACCCACACCCACGAACACGCGCTTGCACACACTCAAGCTGCCGAGTCATATGGTGTGTCATGTCATGCTGCACAGTCAGATCGGATTTGTCACGTGGCCAACCTGATCTGACTGAAGCACGTGACTCGAATCAGGCAATGTGTCGCCGGCTTTACACAGTTACAGGAAACTCTCATCACAGGTTGAATAAAACCACAAGAAGCTGATGATTCACTGCATTTCACAGTTTAGGCATTACTCCATTTCTGAAGGAGCAAATGAACAGACAAACAAAACTTATTTATACAGGATTTGGAGATAAGCATGACATGACTCTCTCACTCACTTAAATTTTCACTGTGTGTGTTGTGTGATTTCAGACGCTGTGACCCAATGGCGTCCCCTGATGAAGTAGAGATGTCAGAGGTCAAAATAGAAATCGATGTGGCAGAAGACTCTCGACTTCTGTGGGGTACACAGGATGATAATTCAGGTCAGTAGCACTTAAACTGTCTTCAAGAGACCCCATGGTGTAATGGGGAACAATGTGTGGGCATGGTTTGAATCTACCAAAGTGTAAAAATTGTCAGGAAGGGTACTTTCATTTATTGTTAGCTTTTGTTTGTGTTGATTGGTCTTGACAGCTTTTGTGCTGTTCAAATGAACTATAGCTGTCAGAGGTACTACCCATCACTGAACACCCTCAACGTGTCCCTAAAGAACTTCAACATCAATGTCTCCTCATGGGAAACCCTGGCACAGAACAGACCAGCATGGCGTGGTGCAGTAACAAAGGGAGCCACCAACTTCGAGGCGCACCGTATCGAGACATTGCAGGCAAAGCGTGAGGCACACAAGATCCGCCTAAACAGTCACAGGTTTGCTACCCCGAGAGATCCCCCTAACTCTTTCTCCTGTCCTCACTGTCAGAGATCCTTCCTGGCTCGCATTGGCCTCACTAGCCATATGCGAACTCATCCAGCATCCTAGATTTCCACAAGGACGAACTGTTGAAGCATGGTCATCATCCCTCGGAACAAACGAACAAACTTTTTTTTTTTAACTGCGTCAAATGACTCATTAAGACCTGTTGAAGAAAATAGTAATGTGAAATAAAAATCTATTGTGAAACAATGAGAAAACTATTTGATGACAAGTAATTGTCTGTTACAAGTAAAACCCTGTAAAACCTGTTACGGTGTTGCAGGTGTCCCATGTGACAGCACAGTACAGCCCATGTCTGACAACACTTCTGGGTCACTGCTGTCTCTGAAAAGAGGTCGTGTGTGTCAGCATTGTTCTGCTGCCTTTGTGCTGGTCAGCAGTTTGGAACTCCACTTGGTGTCAGTTCATGGAGAGCCTCTGCCATTCCATGAGTGGACTGAGAGTTGTGATGGACAAGTAAGTGGACTTCTCAGCTGTTCCTGGGCTCTGTTTAACTCTCCTACTGCCTTGGGTGCAGGTGTACGCCTTGACGTTGCCAATACATCATTGTCAACAACGTAGATGGGTGCTGGTAAAAAATCTTGTGGTTGTCTATCTTCAGACCATTATATCAGTGCATTTCCGTTAATTTTATGCTTTTAGTAAAGTAGATGATTGTTTTTAATTCTCTTGAAAAATGACTTGGTAGAGAAGGTTAAAAAGAATAAAGAAAACTGGGCATTACCTATAGTTACTTATAGTTTTTTTATTTGAAGATGGAGGGGAGGACATAGAGAACTTGCTTTTTATAAACCTCTGTAATAGCTAGTTAATGGGGTAATAAGGCTTGATTTTAGACCACCTATGTCTAGCAAAAAAGATAACTCACCTGTACTGTGGATTAGCATAATTTCTTCATTGCTTCAACATTGTGACATATTATTGCTTTCTTCTTGCCACAGTATTACTATCATCATTTGAAGTAAAATATGGGAGCTGGACGACCCTGCCCCCTCCATGAGTCTCTCCCCGTGGGGATACCGGGGGGTCTTTCGTAAAAATAGTTCCCCCACCTTCTGGAAGTTCAGTGCTTGTAACTTCCTCTAATCTGCCACTCTCTTTGACTCTGCCTTTTCCCTTTGCTTTCTATCATCTACTATTTTTCGTACATTTTGGCCCATTCACCTGTCTTCCAAATAATGTTTTTCCTTTGAGCTCCTTCGAAATCAGAATGTGTCGGCTGTACGCAACGGGGAGACCAGTGAAAACTGAAAAACGGACACATACGTATCTTACCCATTATGGCCATATGGCCCGGGAACGCAGAAGAAGAAGAAGTAAAATATCGTCGCTGTCCAACGCTAACTGCTTTGCAAAATCAGTGATTTTACAGGAGCATAAAAAAAAACATGTTGCCATCTGCTACAATGTCATTCCCCATTTGATATACGCTTGACTCTTCTTCTTTACCAATGAGTAAACATGTGACACAATAAAAGTTGCATAACACCTAAAGTTTTTGTGATAATTCAGTTACACGCTTCGCGCCGGAGTTGCAAAGAATGGGAGATCGACAGCTGCAATCTCTGTACCGGCAGTTACACGGTTAGCGTGTCAAGACTGTAGGATTTCCAGTGATTGCAGTATAGCAGTAGATCATGTGACAAATTTGAACATTTCCATTGGTCGCAGACACAAGATATTTATAGAAGACCTGTGTGAGGTCATTAGAAGGGGTTTCAGTGAGAAAGCCACTTTTGTCAAATTTTGCAGATACATGGTTAGCGCCGGACAGCGACAATATTTACATTTGACATGGATGCTCCTGCTTTCAGGATGTCCTGAAGTTCAGGATTTTTTGGTCCAGGATGTCCTGAAGTTCAAGATTTTTTTTATTGCCTGGAGTCGGCGTCGCCGTATTATGAGAATTTGAGAAGATGCATTTTGCTGGTTATAGAGGTAATGAAGTTTAACCAGAAGTGAAAGTGCAACGAGAGCCTGTCAATTACATTGGAAACTGTTTTTTCCCTTCTGCTTCCAGGGGGCATTGCCCCCCGGAGGGGCGCTGTTCCTGTACTCCGCCGGTGTGACGTAAGTGTCCCGCGCGACCCGCTTTCTTTATTTCTTATCTACACCCCCCCCCCCCCCCCCTCCCCTCCCCCCCCCCTCTCCTTTTCATTTCTCGACCAACCGCCACGTTAATTGCCCGGCTACTTCAAAACGAACGCCGACTAAGGCAATTATCCCTTTGAACCACGGTTATCTCCCTTTGTAAGACACCGCGTCCTTACCCATCACAAGAAAGTGACAACCGAGGTTATCTCCCTTTGAAGACGGTTTTGCTTTTCCAAGCACGAGAAGGATTTGAATGTCCGGCATGTGATAAGGATGTAATAGGCGCGTGATTGTTCGGTACATTTAGAACAGCATCTTGTGACGTGTGGACTGTAATAAACCAATAGCAGGCTTTCATTGTTTGAAAGTGAAGGCTATAATTGGCGTAGTGAGAAAACGTTTTTCACACAAGACGCTGAAACTGACTAGAGCAACACCTCTCCCAGCCAGAATAGCCCACCTACAGGGCATCGTGGGCCGGAAGATCATCCCGGACTCCACCACGCACCAAGACGGGACTGTCGCCAAGACGACCCGCACCCAGAATCCGCGAGGAGACCACGCTTGAACCGTGCCATCCCGCGAAGCCGTAACCGGAACGACTGGGAGCTACTCTCATCTGACGAGCAAGCCCAGCCACACCAGCATTCGCCGATCACTACGGAGGAACTCAACCACAGCTAAGTCCCCCGGACTGCGCCAATCATTTGAACTTTCCTACGGACAATGAAGATAATTAGTAACCCTTCCGGCATGGGGCGAACCTTATAGAAAGACAAAAGTCTTGTAAATCCTTTCGGATTCCATTGTTTTTTTTATCCATATTTTGTTTTGGCGCCATTGAGCTGCTTTATTATTATTGTTGCATAATCTTATGCAGATTTTGGGAGTAAATAAAATACAAGTGTCAAATAATCCTGAACCCTTTGGTCAGACTGATGAGAGTGGGAGTCTTGTAATTTCATGTAAAACCCTACTTCTCTCTGTCTGCCATTTAGAGCAATTCAACCACTTGTATTTCTTACAACCATACGAGCCAGAACCCGGGCACAAATATAAATTTATTAGATGAAAAGGGGCCGGGAAAGTTGCTCATCTCCCATACCCTAGAGAAGTGGGCTAAAGGCAAATTTTCCAAAGTCTTCCCTAGGGACTTAGCCTTTTAACCCATTACCTCGTCACATCTAATTGGGGGCTCGCGTCCGGGATATTTTTTTTCATAAAGTCTAACAAATTTCAATTCAAACGGTAGTTCCTTTTCAAAACTTATCTTGTGTCCACTGGGAAAGTTATTGTGATTTGGTTCACTGTGTTTTGATTTGATTTGTTTGAATGCTATTTATGACTTTATTTTGATGTGCATGCTATTTCTGTTTATGTTGAAATAGTTAAGTGTTGTTTGATACATTCAACTCAGCAGCTTTGTTTTTATTTTGAATAGTTGTATTTACAACCATGGCTGAGATTGTTAAACTTAGGAGGGAGCTTAAAGAATGGGGAGAGTCTCTAGGATTGTCAGGCCAAGAGTTAGCAAATTTTGTCATATCTGAATATGACAAAGAGAAAGCTCGCGAGGTGGCTGAGAAAGACAAAGCTCGTGAGGCTCAAGAGGCTGACAAAGCTCGCGAGGCTCAACAAGCAGATAAAGCTCGCGAGGCTCAAGAGGCTGATAAAGCTCGCGAGGCTCAACAAGCAGATAAAGATCGCGACGCTCAGGAGCAAGAGAAAATCCGTACTCATGAGTTAAGGCAGAGGCAACTAGTGCAGGATGCCAAAAATAAAGAACTCGAACTTGAGGCCACTGAGCGGGAAAAGGCGCGAGACCATGAGCTAGCTATGAAGCAGCTTGAAAACTCAGCAGACTCTGAGACTGCTGCCCCTCAAAATTTTCCCCCTCCCATTCATACCTCAGCCATGACCTTCACATTGGAGGCATTCAATGAGGCAACAGAGTCTATCGATGCATTCCTCGATAGATTTGAAAGACTGGCCCAGGAATTTGAGCTTGCTCCGGAAAAGTTCAACCTCAAGCTTGCCCAAAGTCTCAGGGGTGTGGCTTATGAGGTGTACAGTAAACTTCCGTCAAGCCAAATTACCGACTACCCAGCTTTGAAAGAAGCCCTGCTCAACAGATACGAGTTGACAGCTGACGCCTACCGGAAAAAGTTCCGGTCAACCAGAAAAGGTAGGGGAGAGTCCTATGCCCAATTTTCAGATAGACTGGGGAACTATCTGACTAAATGGGTGTCGCTTTCTGCCAAATCTGAGTCCTATGAGGATCTCCGGGAACTGATGGTTTGCGAGCAACTGCGCGAAACCATGTCCCCAGAGTTACGCACCTTTACTGCCGAACAAGGTGCCACAACTCTGGCTGACCTCATCCAGCTAAGTGACCGATACACTCTAGCCCATGATGAACCTAGCGCCCCTAAAAGGCCAAAACTACAGCAAGTAGTTGGGTCCACTGCTTCACAGCAGAGCAGGTTTAACCCCAACTCCAACAGTGGGTCCCACGGTTCTACCCATGAACGACAACCACTGGGACAACCCTTATTCTGCTCGTACTGCAAGTCGAACACCCACAATCGGGATGACTGCAGGAAACTTGCTTACAAGCGGCAAAATGTTGCAACTATGCAAGTCGTCTCGACTTCGCAGAATTGCACAAACCCCTCCCCAGTACAGTGTCCAGGCACACCGTCAGTCGTTGGACAGGCGACTGTCAACAACATCCCTGTTCAGTGTCTCTATGACACTGGACTGTCATGCGACGCCATTGTCTGCGGATCCTTAGTCCCCGCGTCAGCATACACGGGAGACTTCATCTCTCTGCAAGGCCCTGATGCTGCAATCCCCCCATCCACTTTGCCAGTCGCCATAATCAATGTCGACACCAGATATGTTAAGGGACCCATCAAGGCAGTGCTCATGGACAGTCCTGTCTATGACCTCATACTGGGATCACAGTATGTGTTTTTAGGGCACCCCTCTCAACCTGCTATTGTTTCAGCAGCATTCCCTTCTCCCCAAACCACAAACCAACTCCCTCCCTCCTTCCCAAAGAGCAAATCTCCCTCAGCAGGGAAGAAACCTCTCAACGCGGCAAACCAAATTGCCGCGCGAGCAAATCCAGATTGTCCCAAGTCCCCAAGTCCGCCACAACTTGGAAAATCCTTCCCAAGGAATGTCCGCCTAACGACCCAAGACCACTCGCCACAGGTACCTCAGGTGAAAGGCAGCACTGTACCCGCAAACACCCACCGAAGGTACTATCGGGACAGGCCGCCGCACGTACAGCCGTCACCTACCCCTCCCTTTCAGCGAGTGGCAGTCGACTTGGTCGGGCCTCTACCTAAACGGAAGAAGAAATTCCGGTACATAGTCACCGTGGTCGACATATGTACCATGCAGTGCGATGCCGCCCCAATCTCCTCACTTGATGCTAGTCAGGTAGCCGCGGCACTCAAAGCCATTTTCGCCCGAATCGGCCTACCAAACCACATCATCAGCAATGATGAATCCAGGCTAAAGGGGAAACTCAGGCAAGAGGTGTTTGCTATTCTGCAATCAACCTTGGGACAACTCAACACAGGATTGCCGCACCAACCTCAGTCGGAATCCATTCCACTGATCTCTAACCCACCTGCTCCTTTGAACTCTGTGTTGCGACCAGATGTTCCACCATTCCAGCCGACCCAGTCTCCCCACTAATTTGTCCCTGTCGCCCAAGACGAAAGTGGAGTCGGCGTTCCACAGGAAGATTCCGGTACCAGAATCTTTTCTTCGGGGGGCCTCTGTGACGTAAGTGTCCCGCGCGACCCGCTTTCTTTATTCCTTATCTACACCCCCCCCCCCCCCTTCTCCCCTCCCCACCCCCTCTCCTTTTCATTTCTCGACCAACCGCCACGTTAATTGCCCGGCTACTTCAAAACGAACGCCGACTAAGGCAATTATCCCTTTGAACCACGGTTATCTCCCTTTGTAAGACACCGCGTCCTTACCCATCACAAGAAAGTGACAACCGAGGTTATCTCCCTTTGAAGACGGTTTTGCTTTTCCGAGCACGAGAAGGATTTGAATGTCCGGCATGTGATAAGGATGTAATAGGCGCGTGATTGTTCGGTACATTTAGAACATCATCTTGTGACGTGTGGACTGTAATAAACCAATAGCAGGCTTTCATTGTTTGAAAGTGAAGGCTATAATTGGCGTAGTGAGAAAAAGTTTTTCACACAAGACGCTGAAACTGACTAGAGCAACACCTCTCCCAGCCAGAATAGCCCACCTACAGGGCATCGTGGGCCGGAAGATCATCCCTGACTCCACCACGCACCAAGACGGGACTGTCGCCAAGACGACCCGCACCCAGAATCCGCGAGGAGACCACGCTTGAACCGTGCCATCCCGCGAAGCCGTAACCGGAACGACTGGGAGCTACTCTCATCTGACGAGCAAGCCCAGCCACACCAGCATTCGCCGATCACTACGGAGGAACTCAACCACAGCTAAGTCCCCCGGACTGCGCCAATCATTTGAACTTTCCTACGGACAATGAAGATAATTAGTAACCCTTCCGGCATGGGGCGAACCTTATAGAAAGACAAAAGTCTTGTAAATCCTTTCGGATTCCATTGTTTTTTTTTTATCCATATTTTGTTTTGGCGCCATTGAGCTGCTTTATTATTATTGTTGCATAATCTTATGCAGATTTTGGGAGTAAATAAAATACAAGTGTCAAATAATCCTGAACCCTTTGGTCAGACTGATGAGAGTGGGAGTCTTGTAATTTCATGTAAAACCCTACTTCTCTCTGTCTGCCATTTAGAGCAATTCAACCACTTGTATTTCTTACAACCATACGAGCCAGAACCCGGGCACAAATATAAATTTATTAGATGAAAAGGGGCCGGGAAAGTTGCTCATCTCCCATACCCTAGAGAAGTGGGCTAAAGGCAAATTTTCCAAAGTCTTCCCTAGGGACTTAGCCTTTTAACCCATTACCTCGTCACAGCCGGGGCCTGAGCAGCCCCTGGACCCCTGCCTTGCAGGATTTTTAACATTTCCCAGGAGCACCCATGCATTTGTAAAACCTTGACTGAATGCTATCACATAAATGTGATCACACTGCTGTGTGTTGTTTTATTTTCATGCTTTGAGAATTATTATTGCAGATGTCCTTGTCCACGGAAGAGACGGACCATGTCAGGAAATATTCTGCAGACTCAGCTGTTGATTTTGCCTTGGTGAGTACAGTGGAACCTCCCTTATAAGACCTTCAAAAATCCTCCAAAACGAGGTCTTATAAGGGAGGGGTTTTTTAAGGGAGGTAATTTTGATACTTACAAAGAAGGGCCATGTCTTAGAAAAGTAGGTCTTATATGGGAGGGAGTCTTATAATGGGAGGTCTTATAAGGGAGTTTGTACTGTAGGTCTTTATTTTTGACAACAGAATCTTACAATTTAACCATTTTGATAATCTTTGTTATTGTGTGTGTGTGTGTGTGTGTAAGAGAGTGAGGACAAGAAAATTGAAGATTTAGTTATTATTATTGTGAGTAACTGTACCATTGCAATGTTGCCTTATTTTATTACGGTATCTTTGACGTACATCTGTTATGCAAATGCATGCCATCTCCTGATGTATGTGATTTTCTCTTATCTTCCGTTGGTACGGTGTTGTAGTGTGGAGTTTTGCTGTTTTGTTTGTTTGTTTGTTTACATGTGTGTCCGTTTGCTTGCTTGTTTGGTTTTTTTTGGGGGGGTTTCTTGGTTTGTATATGGGCCAATGGCTGAAGTACAATAAACCATTTGAAGTCTATAGTCTCTATGCCCTTGACATTTTTGTTTTTCTGTTTTTGTAACCGCCCACCATAACATGGGCCTAAGGCCTATTCATTAAACCATTCAGTGTTCAGTGTTGGTTCTCTCTCTCTCTCTCTCTCTCTCTCTCTCTCTCTCTCTCTGATCTGTGCTCGCAAATTTTTATTTATTTTTAAAAGACAGTAATTGCCGTGGTTTCCATGTCAATCAAACAGTTGTCATTCATGTTTGTGTTTTCCCCCACCCCATCAACCCAAATTGAAACGGGCTAAAACGGCCTATTCAGTTAAGCACTTCAGACTTCAAAATTTCAGACTATATTGAAATAGTTTTAAATGGTGTACATTTTGATATTTTAGACACCATTTTTTGGTCCCATGCCTAAAACAACATCATGTTATATGAAGGGCAAAAGATGTGAGCGCCAAAGCTCTATGTGGACATTTTTGCCTGAGATATCAAAAGAGAAAATGGATCATTGTTGGGTCCATTTTACCAATTGTGCTTTTAGCTGAGCAGTATAGAAGCTTACCTAGGGACATTAATGGGATTGCTTGCAATTAGACTTGTTAACCCTCTATTAACCCTCTTGCATTTATTCTGCCCCAAACCGCCCAGCTGGAAGTTGCCTCTGTGTATTCAAGATGCCCATAACCGCCCATAGCTTGCCCCCACTCTGAGACCCCCTCTGATGGCATTTTCATCACGCACTAAGTTCTGGCTTGTTATACACACACTATGAAGAAGCTTCTCACTTGCAATGATGTGATAGTAACTGTATGGCGCTCTGTGTGCTTCAAAAAACAGATTTTCCTGAAAATGTTTGAAAAAATATGAACACTAGAAGAAGTTTTTTCTGTAACAAATCTGAATGCAAGAGGGTTAAATCAAAGTGTTTAGATCAGCGTAATTGGAAACTTCTTTTTGAAAATGGCATGTTTGTTTTCACAGAAGCTGGAACCAGCATGGTCTATGGAGGAAGACTCACCAGATCAGCCCTCAGCTGTCTACAGCACAGTACAGCCCATGTCTGACAACACTTCTGGGTCACTGCTGTCTCTGAAAAGAGGTTGTGTGTGTCAGCATTGTTCTGCTGCCTTTGTGCTGGTCAGCAGTTTGGAACTCCACCTGGCGTCAGTTCATGGAGAGTTTACCCTTGACATGGTGTTACCTGGGTTCTCCACACTTGACAGATATGATGCTGGTAACTGTAGCGACGCAAACATAGATAAGGAGCTGGATAGGCGCAGCAACAGTACAAAAACAAAAACGGAAGTTGATGATAAGGATGCTGGTGATAAATATGGAAAGAATAGTAAACAGCACGTGTGTGATATTTGCCAGGAATCTTTCTTTGACTCTAGCAGTCTGACAAAACACAAGCTGACCCATAGTGGTGCTCAGCTTTTTGTGTGTGACGTGTGCTGGAAATGTTTTACTCAGGCTTCTGATTTGAAAACACACAAGCTGACACAAAAACACAGACATTTTGATAATGTTACAGAGCATAGAGACGGGGAAAGAAGTCATAAACCCTTTCTGTGTGATGTGTGTGGTAAAAGTTTTGCTACAGATGGTTACCTGACAAAACACATGGGAGTCCACATGGGGGAGTGGCCGTACAAGTGTCCACACTGTGACAGTGGTTTTACCCAGTCAATTGCATTACAACGCCATATAAAATCAGTTCATGATAGCAGACGCCATTTCTCTCACACTAGCAGTTTAACAATGCTCAGGAAAATTCACACAGGTGAAAAACCCCATGTGTGTTCAGACTGTGGGAAAGGTTTCACCTTTTCCAGTAATCTAGCACAACATCGTCTGACCCACACTGGAAAAAAACCCTATGTGTGTTCAGACTGCGGGAAAGGTTTCACCTTTTCCAGTAATTTAGCACAACATCGTCTGGTCCACACTGGAGAGAAAAAACATGTGTGTTCAGACTGTGGAAAAGCTTTTGGCAAGCCCGTTTATCTTAAGACACACCGTCTGATCCACACTGGAGAGAAACCTCACAGCTGTCCTAACTGCCCTGCTGCTTTCAGATATGCATGGCAGTTGAAGGCACACATACAGAGAGAACACTGTACACTTCAGTGACACTCTTTGTGGTTCTCAAGAAAATGCATACGGTTTGAACACATAAGAGTATGAATGTGCTATTAAAATCAAAAGAGATGTGGATGAGATTAACCCTTTCGCTGGCCAATATCGCATTTTAGCACCACAATTATTTGATACCCATGTCACGAAAAGGCATCAAACCAGGGTCTGTTATCCAAAGACCCTATTTTCTTAATTTTGGGAGGTAAGGATAGGCCTAATGTTATACATATCATAGACGAATCCACCATATTGCGGATGATTTTTTTTCTCTACCCAGTCAAGTTTAATGGTATTTTTGGGCTGAAAAACATCTGGCGGCGAAAGGGTTAAGTAAAGGCAGAGAGAGGTGAGGTAAAAGGTCCCCTATCCAATTGGCTGTAGGGGCAGTGAATTGATTATTCAGTGTCTAGGGCTCAGTATTGGAAGGCGGAGCCCAACCCTTTCCTTCCAGTCTTTACCTCCCCCAACCAGAGTCAGGTTTCCATTTACACCTGTGTTGAGTGAGGAAAATGGGAGTAAAGTGTCTTTCCCAATGACACTACACTCACAACCCACAAACCCTTTAGATTACAATACAGAAATGTTACCATTGACTACAGTGGATCCTCGTGGAAGAGATAGCCTTGGCTAAGAATTTATAAGTGTACCGTGACTGTCACTGGTAACAATACAAAAATGAAAAAAGCAAACTTTCTGCCAATACAGTTATACTTTGTGTTTGATGTTGCATCAAATAGTTAATGAAGCCACACAAATTATGGCTGTATTTGTAGTTAAAATTATTAACATAAAGTTTGAGAGAGAGAGAGAGAGAGAGAGAGAGAGAGAGAGAGAGAGAGAGAGAGCGCATATGCGCTTATGTATTGTCAATGTTTGTATTTTTGGTTTGTTTTGTTCACGGAATTTCTTCATGTATGCATTTTGTAAATGCTAGGTTTTATAACACCCTCATGATTTGTGTGTTGTCTTTTTTTCAGAGATACGCTGGTCATGTTTTCTGCTGTCTGTGTTCTCTGCCCTCTGTCTGCAAATTGTGGATTCTTTTTTTGCCTTTCTTATCAAACATAAAGCTGTATTTTATTAACCTTTTTAGCTAATTATCTTTTTGGAATACTAGCCCTACCCCTACCCCCCCCCCCCCCCCCCCCATAAGACAGGAAAACGCAATGAACCACGACTGTGACAAATGCCGCGGTGTACTGCACTACATAGGGGGGGGGGGGTCCTATTAGATAATGGCCTTTATCATGACTGCAATTAATTATTGAACAAAGATAATTAGCTGAAAATGTTCATAAAATACAGCTATGTTTGGTAAGAAAGGCAAAAAATGGAATTAACCGAGAAATGTAGGGGGGGTGGCACATCTTGACCTATACCTTTTATTTCTTTTGACAAGGAAGCTTTGTCTGTCTATGTCTGTCTCTGTGTTAGTCAACAATATGACTGGAACTATTGTGGACAGACACTGACAGATCGTTGATTTTTTTTTGCTTTTGACAAGGAAGCTTTGTCTGTCTATGTCTGTCTTTCTGTTAGTCAACAATATGACTGAAAATGTTGTGGACAGACACTAACAGATTGTGAATTCTTTATTGCTGTTGACAAGGAAGCTTTGTCTGTCTGCGTCTATCTCTGTTTTAGTCAGAAATATGACTGGAAACGTTGTGGACAGACACTAACAAATTGCAATTTGAATCAAACATAGGATTGTTGAGTTCATTGACATTTATCACTTTTATTTAATTTGTTTTTGTTGCAGTATTTTTTGTTATTGGTGGATCATGTTATAAAAGAAATTAAATATCACAAAGGGATGGAACTCCAATATGGGTTAACGCTGTAGTTCAAGTTGTCTCCCCTTGTTTTCATTCTTCTTTTTTTTTTTCTCTTCCATTTTGGATTTTTTTCTTTTTCTTTCCATTGAATCTGTTTTTGACTCAGCAGAGAGACAGATAGACAGACAGAGTTAAAAAGCATACTGGAAGGAAAAAGAAAACAAAAAAGGGGAAAAAATAGAAAGTAAACATTACTGTAAGTATTGGATAACAAAAAAAAGCATTTAATTCTTTTTTTAAAAACTGTTTTGTCTTTCAGATATTAAAACAAAATGAGGCCAGTTGGATTATGTATTATGGAATGTATAAATTATTTCTTTTAGCAGAGATTTGGTTTGTGTCAGTGCTTTTTAGGTTAGGTACATTATAGTCACAGAGGCGTCTCTGTGAAATTCAGGTTGCTCGGGTGACAGCCCTGGCATGGCCTTAATTGTCGACGGGGCTAGAATTTTAATCTTAATCTCTTTTTTCCCCAGTTGTGGTAGTAGTTGAGGATGGTGTCTAGAAGTGTTTGAGAAAGACTTTTATTTAATACATTTCATCTTTTTGGTTTGTTTCCTTTCATATTTATTTTGTTGACTTCATTTAACGTTATTGGATCTTTACAATTTTATTAAAATATTTTTCTAAATTGTTTTGAAACATTAATAAAACAATGGAAAGTTATGTTTAGCGTATCCAATTATACTGAGAGTGATCTACTGTTTGTGATGTTCCTTTGTTTTGTAATGTTTTAAAACAATAACATGGATGCAACTTTTCATGGTATACAAGGATTTCTTGTTTTTTAATTTTACCAGAAAAGGAATTTTTTTTTTTTTTATTTTTTTTTTTTTGGTCAAGCAAGATATGTGTGTGTCTACTGTATTTTTCAAACACTTTGAAATTATAAGCGTTTGTATCAATTGTGGGAAAAGCAAACTAAAATACCTTCATGAATCAATTTTTGCTTCAGGTGCAGGGGGACATTACCCCTGGACTCCGGCCTTTCAGTTTTTTTCATTTTGTGTAGTTGCACCCATGCATTGAAACAGTGGAAAGTTATATTTCGCGTGTCAAATTATACTGAGTGATTGTTTCTCTGTTTCTGATGTTCCTTTGTTTTATAAAGTATTGAAACATTAATAAAACAGTGGAAAGTTATATTTCGCGTGTCGAATTATACTGAGTGATTGTTTTTTTGTTTCTGATTTCCTTTGTTTTGTAAAGTATTGAAACTGTCGAATTATAC
Source organism: Phymorhynchus buccinoides (assembly GCA_017654935.2). Taxonomy (NCBI): domain Eukaryota; kingdom Metazoa; phylum Mollusca; class Gastropoda; order Neogastropoda; family Raphitomidae; genus Phymorhynchus; species Phymorhynchus buccinoides. Next base: position 5,017,141 of record JAGGCT020004248.1, on the reverse strand, counting down.
TGAGTGATTGTTTTTTTGTTTCTGATTTCCTTTGTTTTGTAAAGTATTGAAACATTAATAAAACAATGGAAAGTTATATTTCGCGTGTCAAATTATACTGAGTGATTGTTTTTTTGTTTCTGATGTTCCTTTGTTTTGTAAAGTATTGAAACATTAATAAAACAGTGGAAAGTTATATTTCGCGTGTCGAATTATACTGAGTGATTGTTTTTTTGTTTCTGATGTTCCTTTGTTTTGTAAAGTATTGAAACATTAATAAAACAGTGGAAAGTTATATTTCGTGTGTCGAATTATACTGAATGTTTGTTTCTCTGTTTGTGATGTTCCTTTGTTTTGTACAGTTTGTTGGTGCTGATGGTTTGTGAATATGTGTGTGTGTGTGTGTGTGTGTGTGTGCTAGTCAGTTGTGTCAGTCTGTCTATGACCTGCAGATAGCAGAGGAGGCAACTACTATTCTGGAAAGCTTGGCTGGAAATTGTTCATTGTGGAGATGCCTTCCCAGGGGACATCCCCACTCTCTCAGCCAAGAGGACTTTAGGACAGGGGGGATCCCCAAAGGCCAACAAATCCCCAAGGCTGCGAAACAAAGTCCCAGTGCAAATGCCTCCTAGTGTGAGTCATAGTCATTCACAACAGACTGAGCTGTACAATGATTTTCCATTGCTGTAGACAATCACTGGTCCTACAGCTCTCACTGTCACTTTACTGTTGGCCCAAACTAATGTCGACCAATGAGAAGAGCCATTGGAGTTAAGGGCCTAGACACACTGATATACTCTCTTTACTGTTGGCCCAAACTAATGTCAGCCAATGATAAAAGCCATTGGAGTTAAGGGCCTAGACACACTGATGTACTCTCTTTACTGTTGGCCCAAACTAATGTCAGCCAATGATAAAAGCCATTGGAGTTAAGGGCCTAGACACACTGATATACTCTCTTTACTGTTGGCCCAAACTAATGTCAGCCAATGATAAAAGCCATTGGAGTTAAGGGCCTAGACACACTGATGTACTCCCATCTCTCACACCACATCCCAAGTGATGAAGTTTTTCACACACTGATGTACTCTCCCATCATCTCACACCAAGCCATCCCAAGTGATGAAGTTTTTCACACACTGATGTACTCTCCCATCATCTCACACCATCCATCCCAAGTGATGAAGTTTTTCACACACTGATGTACTCTCCCATCATCTCCCATGATCCCTTGTCGCACAGACCAGAGGTCAAAGGTGAACATCAAACAACAAACACAAACTGTGACTCACACTGCAGACCAGTTGGGTTTGTTGGGTTGTTTATTGAGGTCATTTTAAGTTCAGTTCTCATCAACAGTGTACCGCTAAATCATAGGACACAACTGAACATTTATGAGTGCTACTATTTTAATGGTGTGTGCGCGCACCTTTTTACGGTCATAAGCAACCTGTAAAACATCTGCATTCGAGGATATATATAAAATCAGGCAACATTTCAATGTATCTTTCACGGCAAAAATCAGTTTTAAAATTTGTATATAATTAACATTTATTACTAGACCCTAAGGCATCACTCCAAGTACATTTGTAATCTAATGAAGTATGAACATTTCTAAAAAGACTATTAACTCTTTGGTTTCTGTATTTAGAGAAGTTTCAACTACTGTTCATTCCTGAGAACCTCTTTAGCTGCTGAGAAAGTTTATCCCATTGATTCCTACGGGCCTCTTTTGCTCGTGATATCATGCAACATGATGCAACTGTTATTAATTTTCTCTTCTATGATTGCAATGAGGGTTTTTTCCCTTTTCTTACTGGGGCAAGTCCCCCGTGGGGATACCGAGGGGTCTCTTGTATAAATAGTTCCCCCACATTCTGGAAGTTCTGTGCTTGTAACTTCCTTTAATCTGTCACTCTCTTTGACTCTGCCTTTTCCCTTTGCTTGCTGTCATCTACTATCTTTCTGCCTCAATGCCTGTCTGGACCATTCTCCTGCCTTTTTTCAAGAAACACTTTCAAAAAGATTCCTCAAGACGAAGTCGGACATGATGGGACTAGTTATTTCTTACTTAGGCGCATAACGGCAGCATGACGCATCTGCGCTCATAATTGACAGGAAACTGTCTGAGCGAGCGAAGAAGAACTGGGGCAATTATTGTTTATGAAAGATAAACAGGCTGCTGAAAACATGCCGCATATTCACAATAACATAACACCCCTTTATACAGTTTTACTCTCTCTGGAAACCCAGGAATAGGGAGATTGAGAGCTCTATAAAGCTAGGAATCTGCAGTTGCTCCCATTCAGTTTCTATCCTGTATACATGTCAACCAGCAAGATGTAAAAACCTGATTTTTTATAAATTTCAGTTTTATTTTCAACTTCCAGCCCAGAGGGCTTCAAAGCCATAAACCATACAAACCTCTATGCAATCTAGATGAATATTTGTTGATTTGTAAAAAAAATGTAGTGATGCCCAAAATCTCATCATACATGCTATTATTTGAACTGAAACAGGGTAAATTCCCAGTTCTCTGTACATCAGTAAGATTAAGATTAAGATCATAGCCCCATCGACAAGTAAGGCCCTCTGTATATCAACTCTGTTTTGGTAGAATGATTTAAATGAAAAAGAATTCTTAAAAATTTAAGCTGAAAACTGTCCATTTAATAGCTATAAATCACTATAACCTCAAATTTCATAGAACAGGTAGTACCATTGATTGATATAAATCCAGTACAATATTCACAGGCAAATGTTGAATTCTTGCCATCTTCAATAAAGAAAGCATTGTGCATTGAGCTTGGTCATACAAATACATATCGCATTTTACGGACTATAAGGCAATACTTTTTTCCTACTCTGAGACCCCTGCGCCTTATAATGTGACTGATAATATAGTAAGAAACTATAATAACAAAATCAAAATTTGGGGAATGCGTCTTAGAGTCGGGTGCGCCGTATAATCTGTAAAATACAATACAACAAGGGCATCGCCGAGCGGCAGACATGTCCGTCACCAGCAATGCCACGCACTTGCGACACCCCGTAGCATAATTTAGTGTAGGCCAACGCAACTCTCTCTCTCTCTCTCTCTCTCTCTCTCTCTCTCTCTATTTATCTCCACACAAAATTTTAAGCGATTCTGTCAACCAATTCGGAAGCAGGGTCCAGCGTTCTCCTTGACCTTGACAAGTACATAATATTCGGAAGCACCATAAGCCAAACTTCCTTCACACCAAGTTTCAACATCCTATGTCAACCAGTGCCTGAGATATGGCTAAAAATAGATTTTCTGTTTTCAAGGTCATTCATCAAGGTCATGACCTTGACCTTAAAAATTCATGTTTGGATCTCTTCCTATTAAGGTGGCACGCCACCACACAAAATTAGAAGCGATTCTGTCAACCCATTCGAAAGATATCCTTGGGACAGACAGAAGGAGAAAAAAATGACCCTCCGATTTTCAGGCTCCAGCAATTTTTTTTACCTTGACCTTAATCGGTACGTAATATTCGAAAGCACCATAAGCCAAACCACCTTCATACCAAGTTTCAACATCCTATGTCGATCGGTGCCCGAGATATGGCTAAAAATAGATTTTCGGTTTTCAAGGTCATACGTCAAGGTCATGACCTTGACCTTGACAATTCATGCTCGGATTTCTTCCTATTAAGGTGGCACACCTCCACACAAAATTTGAAGCGATTCTGCCCACCCGTTCGGAAGATATCCTTAGGACAGACAGAAGAGGAAAAAAACAGAAAAAAACAAGGGTGTCGCCAAGCGGCAGACATGTCCATCACCAGCAATGCCACGCACTTGCGACACCCCATAGAGTGTCACATCCTGACACAAAATTGGAAGGGATTCTGTCTTCTAGTTCACAAGATACAGCTTGAAGAAGAAACATATTGCGCAAAGAAGGAAATTTCGGTTTTCAAGGTCACACTTCAAGGTCAAGGTCAGCATGGTGATAATTTATGCTCGGATGTTTTCTTCTCTAGGGTATACAGTACCACACACAATCTGAAGCGCTTCTGTCAAGTACAAATGTGGAAAATATGGCTTAAAACCCAATGTGTAGACCCCTACCACTTTCAAGGCCTACCGATCTCCCGGACCGTGACCTTGACCTTGATCGGTATGCCACCATCAGAACGGGCATAAGCCAAAGTACCTTCATGCCAAATTTGAAGACTCTAACACTAACGGTGTGGGAGTTATGGCCCCTGAAAGATTTTCGGTTTTCAAGGTCGTACGCCAAGGTCAAGGTCACGACGGCAAAATGGTTTGCGCGGATGCCTTCCTCTCATGGTGACACACCAGCACACAAAATTTGACGTGATTCGGTCAACCCGTTCGAAAGATATCCTTGGGACAGACAGAAGGAGAAAAAATGACCCTCCGATTTTCAGGCTCCAGCGATCTTTTTGACCTTGACCTTGATCGGTATGCCATCATCAGAACGGGCATAAGCCAAACCACCTTCATACCAAGTTTCAACATCCTATGTTGATCGGTGCCCGAGATATGGCTAAAAAATAGATTTTCGGTTTTCAAGGTCGTACGTCAAGGTCACGACGGCAAAATGGTTTGCGCGGATCTCTTCCTATTAAGGTGGCACACCTTCACACAAAATTTGACGCGATTCGGTCAAGCGGTTTGGGAGATATCCTTGGGACAGACAGAAAAAAACGGGGAAAAAAGAAGAAAAAACAACAGACAAACCAGCCCATCGCAAAGTCCGATCACCTTCGGTGACGGACAAAAATACAAACCAGCCTACTGCAAAGTCCTTCACCTATGGTGACGGACAATATTTTCACCACAACTGACCTTGAGCCAGTCCATCTAACTGCCAACTTTGAAATCTGTAACTGTAGAAATGTGAAAGATCTGTCCAAAACACCAATTTGACACCTTGAAGGTCTACGTCCTTGATCTTGACCTTGACTTTCATCAAAGCCTAATATTCAAAATCACCATTAGCCAATGCGTTTGAACATTGAAAGTCAAACGATGTGAAACATGTGGCCTCAAGAAGAAGCTTCGGTTTTCAAGGTCAAATTTAAAAAGTCAAGGTCACAATTTTTCTATGGGACAATCTGTGCACCATGATACACCACCACACCAAATTTGATTTGATTATGTACACCGCTTCAGGAGTTACATGGCCAACAAACAGACAGACATAAACCGAACAAGTACAAATGTGGAAAGTATGGTGTAAAACCTCATTTGTAGACCCCTACCACTTTCAAGGCCTACCTATCTCCCGGACCGTGACCTTGATTGCTATGCCAAAGTACCTACATGCCAAATTTGAAGACTCTATAACACTAACGGTGTGGGAGTTATGGCCCCTTCAAGATTTTCAGTTTTCAAGGTCGTACGCCAAGGTCAAGGTGACGACAGCAAAAATTTCATGGTGACACACCAGCACACAAAATTTGACATGATTCGGTCAACCCGTTCGAAAGATATCCTTGGGACAGACAGAAGGAGAAAAAAATGACCCTCCGATTTTCAGGCTCCAGCGATCTTTTTTACCTTGACCTTGACCTTGATCGGTATGCCATCATCAGAACGGGCATAAGCCAAAGTACCTCCATGCCTCCCTTCCCCTTTCACATGTTCGGTCTCCGTCCTCCTTGTGACCTTTGGGTGATGCACCTACACACCCTTGACTGGGTGCAAATCATTTTCCAGGATGCACACCGTTAATTGGTGGGGTGCACACCCTTAATACTGAGACAGTGGCATTTAACATGTCTGCTGCTCAGCGACATTCTATTTCCGAGGGATAATTTATGTACGACTGTGTTATACTCTTAGTGTCACATCCTGACACAAAATTGGAAGGGATTCTGTCTTCTAGTTCATGAGATACAGCTTGAAGAAGAAATATATAGCGCAAAGAAGGAAATTTCTGTTTTCAAGGTCAAACTTCAAGGTCAAGGTCAGCATGGCGATAATTTATGCTGGGATGTTTTCTACTCTAGGGTATACAGTACCACACACAATCTGAAGCGCTTCTGTCAAGTACAAATGTGGAAAATAAAGCTTAAAACCCAGTTTGTAGACTCCTACCACTTTCAAGGCCTACCAATCTCCCGGACCATGACCTTGACCTTGATCGGTATGCCACCATCAGAACGGGCATAAGCCAAAGTACCTACACGCCAAATTTGAAGACTCTAACACCAACGGTGTGGGAGTGATGGCCCCTTAAAGATTTTGTTTTCAAGGTCGTACACCAAGGTCAAGGTCACAACGGCAAAATCTTTTGCGCGGATGCCTTCCTCTCATGGTGACACACCAGCACACAAAATTTGTGGTTCAAGCGGTTCGGGAGATATCCTTGGGACAGACAGAAAAAAATGAAAAAAAATACAAACCAGCCCATCGCAAAGTCCAATCACCTATGGTGACGGACAAAAATGTCCCATTCTGCTGAAAATTATGCTTAAATAATTAAATGTACAGTAGAACCTCCATTATAAGACCTCTCATTATAAGACTCCCTCCCATATAAGACCTACTTCTCTGAGACATTGCCCTTCTTTTTAAGTATTAAAATTACCTCCCTTATAAGAACCCTCCCTTATAAGAACCCTCCCTTATAAGACCACTTTTGGGACAGTTTTTTAAGTTTTTTTAAGGGTGGTTCCATTGTATTATTTCAATGGATTTATTTCTAAACTTTAAAACTTTTCTAGGATCACTACAACCTTTGTTTTTCCAACATTAAGTTTCCATTCATCACAATACTCAGTTAATACATCAAGAGCATACTGTAAACAATGAAAAGAATCTGAACTGCAATAATAACAATATCGTCGTTGAAATTTTAAAAACTCGTATCTCGATATTTTTTACTTTTTTTTTTAGTTAAATACATAGTCAGCTCTCTAATTTTTTCAACCACCTTCCACCAAAAGCTCGTATCTCTAACGACTTTCTATCTGGGGTAGAGAGGTTGTGAAAATAGAAGAAAAACTCGTAAGTCCCAAATTCAGATCTAGTTAAATTAAGGACAAAAACCTCGTATCTTCGTTCTTTTCAAGTCAAAAAAAAAAATTTTTTAAAGTAATTTTAACAAAATGCAGGACTAAACTCGCAATGTCTTGAACAACATATTCATCACAGTTAATCAATTGTGGTCAACGCTGTTAATTTTTTAATTTTTTTCTCTCTCAAAACTACCAAAATCGAGATTAGAGGTTTTTTAATTTCACCGACGATACAACAGTAAAAGTACACTAATATAACCGAATAAATCTGAATCAGGAAGATTTAAATCAACATTCAAGAAACCACAGTTATGATCTGTAAAGTATCAAAGGTAGTTCACACACACACACTGCATTGAGGGGACAGTGTTACTGATGTTTGGCCTGCACATGTCTCTTCAGATTCCATGACTTATTGAAAGCAGCAGGACAGTGGGGACAGTTGTGGGGTTTCTCTCCAGAATGAGTCAGACGATGTCTTCTAAGATCACGGGAGTAACCAAAATCTTTCCCACAGTCTGAACACACATGGGTCTTTTCACCTGTGTGAATTCTCTTATGCACAGTTAAACGGACAGTCTGAGCGAAAGCTGCCCCACATACATCACAAACATGGGGGTTTTCACCTGTGTGTGTCAGACGATGTCTTGTTAGATGACTGGACTGGCTAAAACCTTTTCCACAGTGTGGACACACATAAGGTCTTTCACCCGAGTGAATTCTTCTGTGTGCTGTTAAATGGCTACTCTTAGAGAAAGCTGCCCTACAGATTTCACAGACACAAGGTTTGGCACCATAATGAACTGACTTTATGTGGTGCTGTAAAGCACCTGACCGTTTAAAACCACTGTCACAGTGTGAACACTTGTAAGGCCTCTCCCCCGTGTGGATTATCTTGTGTTTTGTCAAGTCACCAACATGAGTAAAACTCTTACCACACACCTCACACACAAAACGGTTATGGTTAATGTGAAACAGCTTATGTGCCTTCAAAGTACTGGCATTAGAAAAGCTCTTACCGCATGTATCACACAAAAAAGACTTAATGCCACTATGAACCAATAAGTGTGACTTCAGGCTTGCACGAAAATAGAAAGACTTAGCACAGACATCACAGACATGGGGGTTTTCACCTGTGTGTGTCAGACGATGTCTTGTTAGATGACTGGACTGGCTAAAACCTTTTCCACAGTCTGGACACACATGAGGTTTTTCACCCGAGTGAATTCTTCTGTGTGCTGTTAAATGGCTATTCTTAGAGAAAGCTGCCCCACAGACATCACAGACATGGGGTCTGGCACCTTCATGAACTGACTTTATGTGGTGCTGTAAATGACCTGACCGTTTAAAACCACTGTCACAGTGTGAACACTTGTAAGGCCTCTCCCCCGTGTGGATTCTCTTGTGTTTTGTCAAGTCACCATGAGAAAAGCTCTTACCGCATGTATCACACAAAAAAGACTTAATGCCACTATGAACCAATAAGTGTGACTTCAGGCTTGCATGAAAATGGAAAGACTTAGCACAGACATGGGGTTTGGCCCCCTCATGAATTGACTTTATGTGGCACTGTAAATGACCTGACTCCTTAAAATTACTGTCACACTCACAATGTGGACACTTGTAAGGCCTCTCCCCTGTGTGGATTCTCTTGTGCTTTATTAGGCCATCAATCCGAGTAAACCTCTTATTGCACACATCACACACAAAAGACTTAACAACACTGTGATTAGTGTGAATCAATTTGTGTCTCTTCAGTTTGCTGGGTGCAGGGAAAGACTTTCTGCAGACATCACACACATGCTGTGTCCTCCTTTTCTTTCCATCTTTCTCACCAGTATCACTATCATCCACTTTCTGTTTTGTTGTTTTTCTGTTGCCAGGGCTATCTACCTCCTTTTCTATGTCTGTGTTGTTACAGTTACCAGCATCACATCTGTCAGGTGTGGAGGACCCAGGTAACACCATGTGCAGTTTCTCTCCATGAACTGACGCCAGGTGGAGTTCCAAACTGCTGACCAGCACAAAGGCAGCAGAACAACGCTGACATACATAACCTCTTTTCAGAGACAGCAGTGACCGAGAAGTGTTGTGGAACAAGGGCTGTACTGTGCTGTAGACAGCTGAGGGCTGATCTGGTGAGTCTTCCTCCATGGACTATGCTCGTTCCAGCTTCTGTTCAATAGAACAGACAACAGATCAATCAGTGAGTGAATCTGTGATTAAAGTATGACTAGATAAACCCGTACTCCGCACAGCAGCATGAAGCATCTGCATTCATAATTGATAGGAACCTGCCTGAGCGATCGAAGAAAAAGAAGAACTAATTAGATGTAAATAATGAAGAAAAGGAAGAACTGGTTAGATGTAAATAATGAAGAAAAGAGACAAAAAATATGTGGTGGTGCCCCCTCCCTTCCGCCCACTCCCCTCTCCTTTAAAAAAAAATGATGAAAATTAAGCCCCCCCCAAAAAAAAAAAGAAGAAAAAAAGGCAGAGTCGAACCTGCGACCACGGACGTGTATAGAAGTCCGTGCAGCGACCTACTGATTTGCGAACGCGCCACTTCTACCTACCGAGCTATCAAGGCTTCGTCGAACGTCGATGTAAACATTTCAGTATAAGAGGAAGAAGGGAAAGCAGTCAAGTCGGACACCTGACGCAGCTTCAAAATAATGAGGCGCGAGCAACATTTTGCCTTCAAAATCAACTTTCAAAAGCATTTTTTTTTTAAATGTTGTGAAAACACACACACACACACACACTGTAGTAGACAGCACACACTTAATCATTGCTTGCTCGGTTTCCTGTCAATTCATGAGCGCAGATGCGTTATTCTCCGTTATGCACCTTTCAAAACAAATATGGTTAGACCAAACACAAAACTTCCAGAAGGTAGAGGAACTATTTGTACAAAAGCCCTACTCGCCTCCCTCTTCTCCTTCCTGTGAAATCCCGGCTATAAACGACGACTTGGCAAATTTCACTTGGAAGAACTGTTAAGCACCTACACGTGCCCCTATATTTCACAGTTGAAGGCAAAAATCGCCGCGACTTAGGAGAAAATAGAGATTAAAAATTCTTATCGGCACGCGTATTATAATATAGATGTGTAAATGTGCATAATTTTAAAAGGTTCAGATGTAAATGATAGTACAGTGGAACCTCCCTTATAAGACCTCCCACATAAGACCTACTTCTCTGAGACATTGCCCTTCTTTGTAAGTATTACAATTACCTCCCTTATAAGACCTAATTTTGGATGATTTTTGAAGGTCTTATAAGGGAGGTTCCACTGTACAAGGAAATTTATGTCTCATGCATTTAGTGTATTTGCTACATAATTAATAATAATAATACTGAACATTTATATAGCGCTTTACTCCCTTTGCAGGGAGCTCAAAGCGCTTTACATAGACAATAAAACACAAATAAGTCATTATACACATAAGACTCACTACAATCAAATCAAATATGCATAAAATAACATTATTTAAACAAAGCCCTGTTCATAACCACAAAATTTGAAACAATATTACAAAAAAAGAAACAAAATTGAAAGAGAAATCAAAGTTCATGAGCTACGTTATTGCGCAAACACACAGGTAATAGAGAAGCACACAAGCGCAATAATCAATGGGCATTCACACACACACACACACGCGCGCGCGCGCGCGCACACGCACGTGGGGCGTTTTCAATTATAATTTATAGCAGAACAGATACATTTTGATTGCTTCAAGCACCCCCCACCCCCCCCACACTGCCCCACATGGGGATACCTGACAAATCTTTCAGGATAAAATAGTTCCCCTACCTTCTGGAAGTACCTAGCAAGCATTTCCCTCTGATCTATCACTCTTTGAATCAGACTTTTTCTTACCTTACTGTCATCAACTATTTTACCTTTTTTGTGTGCATTCTCCTGCCATTGTTTTCAACTAATGTTCTTCTTGAGATACACCAACACTTGAATGTGTTGGCTGAATGCAGCAATAAGACCAGTAAAAACTGAAAACCAGACACGGATGGAAGTTCAGTTTAACGTCGCGCATCGGCTTACGCCATGTACGACGGGCTGAACAAACCAACCACGGCATAAACAAAAATGTATGTTCCTGAATCACTGTCTTAGCCAAAAGGCCGAGAAGCGATCAGGAAGTGCAAAACCAGACACATACAATATAGTAATATACGTATTTATATAGGTAGGGACCAAACAAGCCGTCAGTCCCATCTTTTATGCATAGACATAGCGCTCTCACCTACTACTAACTAGTAACTGGGCTAGTTTCGTTGATGAATATGTCACGATCAGACTGCCTTCCCTAAATCTAGGGGGGGGGACATTGCGAGGATCCTAAAACGATGACTGATAGTGCATTTTGTGAAGATGAGATCCTACCTCTGTCAAATAAGTACCCCTAGCTGCCCCATGCCAATCAGAATCGTTTGTTTGTCCGCCATTGTGAATTGTACGAAACTAAGTGCATGGCTCTGTACATCGATTTCTCGGCAAATGTGTAGATTTACACACTCCTGCTCTATTTCTTGGCTCTTTCCGTGGTTAGGGATAGGGTTAGGGATAGGGTTAGGGTTAGATGGTTATTGTTCGTATGCGAGAGGTAAATATTTCATGACGGGTACTTATTTATCGTGACATATTCACTAATTCTACCTCTGGAATAACAGGAACTTACGTCAGTTCATCCAAAGGGAGTTAACTTTCTTACCAGAAAACTTCACAAAGAAAGCAAGGCAAATGTATTTTTTAGGAACATTGTTCCGCTACAAAACTGAATGTAGTGTGAGTAGTCTACTGATTTCTAATCAATAATTGAGCAAGAATTAGCTTTGAATACGCAGAATTCTTATTCTTTACCGGCGGGTTTTACAACAACATTTGGGTATGTAATACATAAATATAAAAAATGAATGCACAAACTGGCAAAGCATTCGTTCATTATTATTATTATTATTATTATACAGGTTGTGTATCTACAGCTATATTAATCATTAACTTGTGGCGGTGGAGCCGATACTAACAAATGTCACTAAAATATTCTAATATTTTAAAAAATCGGGACTTTACTGGTTTCGTACTGCCTCCGGGCGTTGCCTCCAGTGTTGTTCCCACCATATTTGTATTTACAAATGTCCCATATGTGTCTGATTCAGACCAAGAGGACGTAAAACTCCATTTTCGTCGACTAACAAATGTCCCATATGTGCCTTCCCAGGTCGAGAGGACGTAAAATCCAAATTCATTCATTCATTCATTCGGTGGAGCCGATGAGGTTTAACCGAGGCATGGTCACCGCTACAGCTATCTGTATTAATTTAAAAATCGGGACTTTACTGGTTTCACACTGCCTCCGGGCATTGCCTCCAGTATTGTTCCCACCATATTTGTATTTACAAATGTCCCATATGTGTCTGATTCAGACCAAGAGGATGTAAAACTCCATTTTCGTCGTATCTACAGCTATATGCAGAATACAACTGGTCATGGTATGTGGCGGTACCATAGCCGATGAGGTTTAACTGAGGCGTGGTTACCGCTACACCTATCTATGTTGTTAAAAACTCGGGACTTTACTAGTGTTGCACTGCCTCCGGGTATTGCAGCCAGTATTGTTCCCACCATATTTGTATTTACAAATGTCCCATATGTGTCTATGACCGAGAGGACGTAAAACACCATTTTTCGTTCGTATCTACAGCTATCTGTATTAATTTTTTTTTAATTGGGACTTTACTGGTTTCGTACTGCCTCCGGGCATTGCCTCCAGTATTGTTCCCACCATATTTGTATTCACAAATGTCCCATATGTGTCTGATTCAGACCAAGAGGACGTAAAACACCATTTTCGTCAGGTTGTGATTAGTCACTCCTTTCAGTACTTATTATAAAATATAAGTCAGTGTGTGTGTATGTCATGTGTGTATGAATCTTCAAATATGCCTAAACAGACCTTCTCAGCTTCTCAGGTCAGGTAGTTAGGACATTAAGCCTCGCGGCCTCTTCACTGTCCTGTCATTTTTGTTTGAACTTTTGCACAGCTGAGAGGTTTTTATATTTTGTTTTTGGCAAATCTACCTTTTAGTCATGCTCATATTGTAGTTTTGGTGTATCCACCAAGGAGGTTTTTGAATTGTGTTAGATTCTGTGCTTGTTTAATATGTGCAGGAAGGGTATTCCAAAACTTTGTTACTCTGTTAGAAAAGATTTTTTTTCTAATATTAGTTCGGCTATACTGGGTTAGTATTTTTAAATCACTGTTACGGGTTCTTGAGTCAGTTGTTAGCTGGAACAAAGATTTATTAGGATTGTTATCACTGTGAAAAAATTTGTATGTGTTTATCAGATCCTCACAAATTCTTCTATATTTCAGAGATGGTAATTTCAACTTTCTTAGTCTGTGTTCGTAATCAAGGTGACTAACGCCTTTAATCAATTTTGTTGCTCATCTTTGGACCCTTTCTAATGCTGCCGATTGCCTTTTTAAAGGCTGCTGTGATCAAGGACAAGGGTTGCATAATGCGGAAACAAAATAGAAGCCAACTTGATGTTCTCCTGAAAATAAAGTCGGTATTCATATTATGTGCATGGCAAACCATAATTTCTTTACTACTTTGTTACAGACCAGTGCAAGGAACCTGAACTGCAGACACAATGGACGGAGTTAAAGAAGAGGTCATAGAAGGAGACTGTACACCTTGGGTGGACAGTGGTGTTGTGGTGGTCAGTAGAATTCGTTAAAGAGACTTCTTTCTCTTAACCCTTTATAACCTGAAAACCAGAGAGAAGTAAAAGAGTGGAAGGAGGGGTGAGGGGAAAGGAGGGGTTCTAAACTAGGAGAAGGGGTGGGGTACGTGTGTGGGTTCAGAAGCAAAGTCCTGGTCAGAAAAGGGGATGGAGGTGAGGGGGGCAAAGATTTATAGATAATGAATAAAATTACCAGGTAATTATTTTTAATCAGATGTGGTCAGCAATGAATGTTAGCAATTAAATGGCAGGAGAAATGGTTAGGCAGCTAAGACTTGGCCCCAGAGATTGCCCCAATCCTGACCACTGTCTACACGACATCGCTGTAGTCAGGACAAGTCCCTGCTGACTGGCGAACTGCCTTTGTGTCACTGATCTTCAAAAAAGGCCAGCACTATGACCCGAGCAACTACCCCCCAATATCACTAACAAGTATCCCGTGCAAGATATTGGAGCACATCCTGGTCAGTCACATCATGAACCACCTGGAGACCAACATCTTATCTCCACGGCAACATGGTTTCCGCTTCGGCCGATCCTGCGAGATCCCAGCTCACAGAACTCTCCAGCAACATTGAAAAAGGATCTTCTACGAACCTCATCATGACGGACTTTGCAAAGGCTTTTGACAAGGTCAACCACAGTCTGCTGATCCACAAATTGGAGCATTATGGCATATGAGGAGACATCAATCAATGGATCGCAAACTTCCTGATCACAGACTGTGGTTGTGGAGGGTAGACAGTCAGACCCCGTCAGGGTGAAATCTGGAGTCCCCCAAGGCAGCATCCTTGGCAGCCCCTGTCTGTTCCTGATATATATCAACGATCTCCCAGACAGAGTGGCCTCCCAAACTCGCCTCTTTGCTGATCATACCATCCTGTATCGCGAGCAAGAAAACCAAGATCACGACCAGCAACATCTGCAAGAAGACCTGAAAGCGCTAGAGCGATGGGAAAATGAATGGGACATGCAATTCCATCACGACAAGTGCAATGCCATGCATGTCACCCGGAGAACTACAACCACCTCCCCCAAATACCATATTCATGACCATGAACTGCAGAGAGTAATCCGAGTAATCAGAGTCACGCTGCAGGACGACGGAAAGTGGGACACCCACATCAACAACATCACGGGCAAAGCCAATATCACCCTCAGCTTCATCAGAAGGTCCCTGACAAAAACGTCAAAAAGCAAGCCTAAAAACACTCAATCCATCCCCACCTTGAGTACGCTTCTAGTGTATGGGACCCCATCGCTCAAAAAAACTTCGCCAACATTGAGAAAGTGCAACGCAGAGCAGCGTGCTACATCCTTAGCAACTACCACCCTACATCTAGCGTGACGGCCATGCTGAAGAAGCTGGAGTGTTCCACGCTGCAGACACGCCGAACTGCCACAAGGCTGACTACCCTCTTCAAGATCCACAAAGGGGAACTTCACGCCACATTTCAAAATCTGCAGCCCTTAGCTGCAAGACCAAAAATAGGGCATAGTGAACAACTCAGCAGAATCACTTGCCGCACACAACAGCGCAGCTCCTCCTTCCTTCCCCACACCATCCGGGAATGGAATGCCCTGCATCCTGACACCATCCAGGCCCCCAAGTCGTCCCTGAAATATGTTGGTGAGAGCCTTCAGTTTTTGAGCACCTGCCACCTGGAACTCCCTCCTTGAAGACCTCCGAAACTCTTTCTTCTTTTAAATCTCAATTCAAGACCTACCTCTTCAAAAAAGCCTTTTCTCTATTGTAGATCTCTCGCTAACACTGCCAGTATTACCCTCCACCCTACCACAACTATGGTTGTAGTGTGTGTGTGTGTGTGTGTTATTTATTGTTTATTTATTTTATCTATTTATTCTGATTTTGGTGCTTTATAAATAGTGTACTGTTGGGTGAATGAGTTAGTATGAAAGGTGTGTGAAAGCGCATTGAGTTGCGTAGCAAGAAGTGTGCTTGTTAAATACTATATGAAATGTTAAATGCTATATTATTATTACTAGCGCAACGCCTAGTACTGGCAATGCACCGTACTGGTAATGCTGAGTACTGGTCTCGCCGGGTCCGCAAAATATTATTATTACTTTTGTCTCTCTCCCTCTTTCCATCTTCTTCACTCATCCCGTTCTACTACCCCCCGCACCTTACTGAGTACAGCAAATTTGAAGCGATTCGGTTAAGAAAAGGCGGAGTTATAAGGCCCCGTTTCCCGTTGGCACTGCTCCAAGAGTGATGCGCTCTCCCTAGTAATGGTAACGCATAGTAACGGTAACGCCAAGTACTGGTAACGCTGAGTACAGCAAATTTGAAGCGATTCGGTTAAGAAACGGCAGAGTTATAAGGCCCCGTTGGTGCTGCTCTGAGAGTGACGTACTCTCCCGATTCTCTTCGAATTTACTGCCAGGCTTTGCCCGGGCAATAGCAAGCCTGACAGCAAATTTAAAGCGATTCGGTTAAGAAATGGCGGAGTTATTCGTGAAAAGGTGAAGCGGCATATAGCGCGCGCGTTTCTAAACCGATTCGATTCCGGTTTGGCACACCGATAGTCACCGTCCCCGGTCATCTACCTGCCAACTGAAGGCAATCGGTCCAGAAATGCCGGAGATACAGGCGCCGAGAGTTCGGCGGATACGCGTTTCGCGCATTTGCCAAACCGCGCAAATGACACGGCCGCCTCGGTTGCTGTTGCCATCGCCCCGTCAGGGCTCACAGCAAATTTGAAGCGATTCGGTCAAAAAACGGCGGAGTTATTAGGCCCGTTTTGTGTTTCAGACAGACAGACAGACACACACACACACACACACACACACACACACACACACACACACACACACACACACGGACACTTGGCTTTTTATTATATGATTATTATTATTATTATTATTATCATTATTATTATTATTATTATTATTATCTGTTTTGTTTAACAGAAGCTGGAACCAGCATGGTCCATGGAGAAAGACTCACCAGATCAGCCCTCAGCTGTCTACAGCACTGTACAGCCCATGTCTGGCAACACTTCTGGGTCACTGGGTCACAGAGGTTGTGTGTGTCAGCATTGTTCTGCTGCCTTTGTGCTGGTCAGCAGTTTGGAACACCACCTGGTGTCAGTTCATGGAGAGAAACTGCACATGTTACCTGGACCCTCCACACCTGACATGTGTGATGCTGGTAACTGTAGCAACACAAACAATGATAAGCAGATAAATAGCCATGGCAACAGAAAACCAAAGGAAAAGAAAGTTGATGATAATGGTGCTGGTGATAAAGATGAAAAGAATAGGAGTAAACAGCATGTGTGTGATGTCTGCAGAAAGACTTTTCTTACACCCATCAGATTGGAGAGACACAAGTTGATTCATAATGGTGTTAAGTCATTTGTGTGTGATGTGTGCAGTAAGAGTTTTACTCGAGCTGATGACCTAAAACAACACAAAAGAGTCCACACAGGGGAGAGGCCCTACAAGTGTCCACACTGTGACAGTGGTTTTAAGCAGTCAAGTGCTTTAAAGCATCACATAAAGTCAGTTCATGAAGGACACAGACCCCATGTCTGTGATCTCTGTGGGGCAGCATTCTCTCTTGCTGGCAATTTAACAGCACACAGGAGAATTCACACAGGTGAAAAACCTCATGTGTGTTCAGACTGTGGGAAAGGGTTTGCAAACTCCAGTAACCTAGTAAAACATCGCCTGACTCATTCTGGAGAAAAACCTCATGGCTGTCCTCACTGTCCTGCTGCTTTCGGGAGCTTACAGTATTTGAAGAAACATGTGGAGGAAATACACCACTAATTGTGTAAAATTTGTGTATTGTTAGAAAATGTTTGAAGAATACAGATGTAAAATTTGTCTACATTCGAAGACTTAGAATGTTAAAAGAAAGAAGAAAAGGGTTAAATGCCCCTCCTATTGCTAAGAGAACATTTTAACAATGTCACTATTTTCCTGTTCTATTTTCACTGATATATTCAGGAGATAAATGAAAAGAAAAATGAGTGTCCAATTTTCTTATGCCACATTTATGGCTCAGTGTTCTTTTGTGCAGTGGATCTATGCACACTGGTCAGTGATACAGTGGAACCTCCCTTATAAGAACCCTACCCAGAGTGAGTGGCTATGGGCTCAATGGGAAGACTGAAACCATGCAGTCGGGCTTCATCCACTTAACGGATGTGATTTTGAGAGTGTTGCTCTAATTTCAAGTCCAACACTGCAGGTGCCTGTATTTCTCAGGCGTGGTTAACAATGGGCTATCATTATGAAAGGAAGCGTATAATGCAGCCCTGTCATGTAGTATCAGACTGATACGGAACTCCATATCATCATCATCATCATAATCATCCGTCTCTTTTCTATCAATCATCAAAAAGAAAAAAAAAGTATTAAATTATGTGGCTTTTCATACCCTGCTTTCATGGTGACCTCAGTTTCGGATTCCAATCCAGTTTATGCCTTGGTGCGTTCGGGTCAAAGTCATGGGGATCAGTGTGTTCTGGGTAGCTGTCGGTGGACGGTCGTGATGGTGCCCTTGGAGGAGGACCTCACTCACGCTGGCCCCGCGACTAAGAGAATAGTGTCATCAGTAGTGGGCTTAGTAGGTGGTGTCCTGAACAGGCTCTACTGAACTCCACTGAAGTGACACAAGAGAAGTGCAGTGTCTCCGCGGTTTGTTGCTTCCTGACAGCCTAACATAGATTCGCTCCCATTGGAGTACTGGTCTCGGATTCTACAACCTGAACAAGCTGGTGTGTGGCTGCTAGTTGGGATTCAGAATGAGTGGTGTGGAAGCAATGCCACTGTATGGCCCAGAAGATGGGATAGCTAAAAAAAAAAGAAAAAAAAAAAAAGAAAAATGAGAAGTGTCCAGTTTTCTTATGCCACATTTATGGCTCAGTGTTCTGTTGTGCAGTGGATCTATGCACACTGGTCAGTGATACAGTGGAACCTGCCTTATAAGAACCCCCATTATTAAACTCACTCCCTTTTAAGACCTACTTCTCCTTGACATTGTCCTTCTTTGCAAGTATTAAAATTACCTCCTTTATACAACTCTCTCCCATTAAAAGCCAGAATTCCATATGCACGATTTTAAAGGCGAAAATCGACAGCGATAATCCCCCGCAATTAAATTTTAATTGCCACCAACAATAAAGTCATTCTGCTTGCAGTTTCATAGGCAATCAGGTTTTTTAGCGTGATGATTGAATAGCACCATAGAAAATCACCAGTGATTTTAGCGTCAATTGAATAGAGCATTTGCCACGAGTGTTCGTTCTCTATACTAGACAACTAATTTGCCCGCACTCGTTCTGCCCGAGTTACTCTGACCTTTCTGATTCAACTCTCTAAATTCAACTTAGTGAAATTCAAGGTCGGCCTCACGTGGCAAATAAAATAATAATAAGAAAGAAAACTTATATAGCGCACATTCCAGGCTAGCTGCTCATGGCACTTTACAAAAAAAAATACATTTAACCAAATCACATCAATACCCATGCTCGCACGCACACAAGCACACACACTGACGAACATAGCATATAATGTACATGCGCATGCACACATACATACAGTACATGCATACATACATACGTACGTACGTTCGTACATACATACATACACACAGACACAAACACACACACACAAACACATCCCCACACACAATTTTCCTCAAATGCCCTATTGCAAGCAACTTTTTCGTCATTGTCAAAAGTCGCGGGTGATTTAAGCCAATGAAAACAGCGCATAGTGAATTCCAGCTTAAGACCTTATTTTGGATGATTTTTGAAGGTCTTATAAGGGAGGCCCACTGTAGTAGGGAATGAATGGCTGTGTGATCAATATGCATAGGTGCAACTCCCCAAAATGAAAAAAAACCTGAAAGGCAGGGGTCCAGGGACCCATGGCCCCAGCAGGGTACATGGCCCCGGCAGGGTATAGGGGCAGAGCCCCGTCGGACGATTCAGGGGGGCAAGTAAAGAGAGATAGACATAATGAGATACAGATAGTTTAAATGATCGACAGAAACATTTTGAGTCTGATAAGCCTTGTAAAATTATTACATTGCCTTTGTGAGCTTCCAAGATAGAACAACCAAGGTCAAAACGCCCCAAATCGCTTGTGGTCAATTTTTTTTTTTTTTTTTTTTTTGGGGGGGAATAAAAAACCACTGAAGTTCATTTTCTGGTATAATGAAAAATACTGAAATCAGTGTAAAACTGAAAGAGTAGCAGCCATGAATATCCATGTATGTGTGTGTATGCTTGTCTTCATGCTGAGTGTTGTGGATGAGCTATGTGTTTATGATTACCCCGTATAATGCGGACTATAAGCCGCTTCTTTTTTCCTCAACTTTAGCCCATGCGGCTTAGTATTAGTATTAGGTATTAGTATTAGTAGGTATTAGGTACTTTATAGTCACAGAGACGTCTCTGTGAAATTCGGGTTGCTCCCACCTGGAATGCAATTTTTGTCACTGATGATGAGGGGGGGGGGGGGGGGGGGAGTCGTTGCCACTGGGTTTAATGTATGCTAAGTGCATGGGCACACGGGACCTCGGTTTATCGTCTCATCCGAAAGACTGGTGCGGCTTATAATTATGCAGATTTTCTTTTTCATTCTACATTTATCAGTATGATCAAATCTAGCCACATTCTTCAGCCTAATTACTCAAAACTGGTTTTGGTAATCAATGGATTCAAATCTCATGCTTAAAGTGTGTCTGAGGACATTAAATACTCATGTTCTGATAGAATAATTTCTATATTTGTGTTGGTTTGTGCACATACAATTTTCTCTGCGGCTTATAAACTGGTGCGGCTTATAATTATGTGAATAAATACCTAATATTTTGTCAATTTAAGGGATGTGGCTTATATACAGGTGCGTCTTATAGTCCAGTTTTTACGGTATACTGCTTATGCTTTCACATTAACATATGCTAATACTGCTGTGTGTGAGCATGCATGCCCACATGTATTTCATGTCTGTGTGTACACAGCATGTTTGTTGTGTGGGCTTTCATATTTATAGGTGATAACAAATATGTTACTATGATTGTGTCCTTTCTGGCCTATCAGTCTCTTCTCTATCTTGTCTCCAGCGTATTCAAAACACAGCTGCTCGTCTTGTCCTTAGGAAGAAAAAGTTCGATCACGTTAGCCCTCTTCTCCGTTCTTTGCACTGGCTTCCTGTCGCAGACAGAATTGAGTATAAATTAAACACCCTTTGCTATAAATCTGTCCATAAAGCTGCTCCATCTTACCTCTGCGACAATATTTCCATCTATACGCCAGCTCGCACTTTACGTTCAGTTTCTGACCCGCTTTCTCTCCAGATCCCTAGGTATAAGCTTTCAACTGTTGGTCGGCGCTCTTTTGCTGTCTCAGGACCGACCTCTTGGAACAAACTTCCTCTTTCCCTCCGTCAGCGACCGACCCTCTCAGCCTTCAAATCTAACCTCAAAACCCACCTGTTCCCCTCGTGATTGAGGCTCCACTCTCTTTCTCTTCTCTCTCTCTTGCCTTTAGGTCTGTTTCTGCTGTATACCATTTATGTCAAACGTGTGTGTTCGCTTTGTATTGCATTTTTGTTTGAATGCGTTATGAATGCTAACGTGTGTGTGCGCTTTGATTTGATTTATATCAAGATTCAGCGCCGTATAAATACCGTATGTTGTTGTTGTTGTTGTGTGTAAATGCCTATGTTTGATTTTCGTGCATGCAAACACACCAAAGAAACTCTGTGAGTGTGTGTGCGTGTATGTGTGCGTGCGTGCATGTGTGTGTTTGAGAGAAAGAAAGCGAGAGTGAGAGATGTGTGCTGACCTCTAAATGAAGAAGATGTACATCAGATATGGGGGACTTCAGTGTGAGTTGGAATGTCAATACAAATTGTTGATCATTTTGGAAACAGTGGACTGCCCTGTGTGTTGATAGAGCATGAGTTGCAATGAAGGGGGTTGTGTTATATTTCTATGCATATTCCAATGTGTCATTTCTCTCAGTGTGTGCAGAGACTACCTTTACTTGTCTTTTTATGATGCAGATCTGTGTATTTCCTTCTTTGAGACATATTTCTCATACAGTGTATATAGAAGATAATTTCTTATTCAAAATCTTGACATGTTTGTTAGTTTACAATTTCTTATTCACAGTATTTTGATTCATGTGTGTTAGTTTGTAGGAGTTTTTGTTGTTGTTGATAGAACAAAACTAGCATGATGTGGAATGTTGTGTGTCTATATGTATTGAAGTCCTGAAAGAATATTGGTCATGAAAAGGTTTACCCATGTGTTCATTACTACATGTGAATCGCATGTGTGAAAACTGTTATGTCAATCATTGTTATTGTCAAAAAGTTGAACATTACCGTCATAGTGAGTGAGTGGGTCATAATGACATCCTCAGCTCTATAAGTTATATTGGATGCTTTAACATACAATTGCTTACACACTTGTGCAATTACACACACACACACACACACACACACACACACACACAGAAAGAGAGAGAGTCAGTGAGTCACCCTTGAGCACACATACACACACATGCGCGCATGCACACGCACATGAACAAACCTACTCACACTAGTGACACACAGAGATTGTTACTGTGTTAGTAATAGAGAATGCTTAGTTTTCATTTATTTCCTGATTTACACTGATGATGATAATTAAACACAAACTGACCTCAATACACAACCCAACCTAATCAACTGGCCTGCAGTGTGAGTCACAAGTTGTGTTTGTTGTTTGAGGTTCATCTTTGACCTCTGCTCTGTGTAGAAGGAGAGCTGAATGATGATTATGTTTTTACAGCTTTGTCTTTGCGTTTCAGTGAGAATGTTTTCTGTGTGTTTGATGAAATGTGTGTGTATGTCTGTGTGCAAGAATGCGTTCAATCAAATGCGTGTATGTCTGTGTGTGTGTGTGTGTATCTGTGTGTGTGTGTGTGTATGTCTGTGAGTGTTTCAATGCTGATTGTAAAGTCTTTGTACTCGATAAAAAGCGCTATATAAGTGTCTGTTTAATATTATTTTTATTTTGTGAATGACTGTTTTTCAAAATAGGAGGCATTACACTTAGTGCTGCAGCCTTGGGAATTAGCTAGCCTTTGGGGACAATCCCAATTGTCATCAGCCCTTACTGCCAAGAAAGTGGGGATGTACCCTGGGCAAGGTGCTTCCACTATAAACAAATTCCACCCCAGCTTTCCAAACTGGCAGTAGTCTCTTTTACTATCTGGTGGTGATAGTCGTACACGACTGACAAGCACACAACTACAGGTTAGTACGAAAGACAGGGGCAACACAAACACAGAACAGGAGCATTCACTCAGTGAAACACACCAAGCCAAAGTAAAGGTTCAGTTGATTTATTTTTGTTCATGAACAATGGTAATTGTAAGTCTAAATGATCACTTTTTTTCCCAATCTTTAACATGAATCAAAATGATTTTAAATCTAAAATACCCACCACCTATCTCCTATCCAGAGATCAGAATGGACCAATCTCAACAATGCAACAAGGAAACAAAATAGAAAATACTTTGTATGCTAGTGTGTCGTTTCCAACAATGACTGCCAGATAGCAGAGGGGGCAGATGGTATTCTGGCGGGCTGGGCGAAAGAATTAGTTTATAGCGGAGATGCCTTGCCCAAGGTACATCCCCACTCTCTCAACCAAAGGGATTTGAGGACACAGCTGGCGTTGAGAAGGTCCCTAAAGGCCAATTTAACTACAGGTTCAGCTGAATTAATATTTCTAATTTAATTACTAATTACAAAGTTGAATCTAATTAAATTAAATATTTACTTAAATAGATCCATTCTTCAACACCAACCAATCTAGAAACCACTGACAATACAAAGTTCTGCACTAAATAAAAATAAATAAAAAGAAAACAAACTGTGATTCTAACGTGTCGGATGACAAATCAACCACTTTGATAGATGTGAATTTATTCTTCATATTCTTAACATTTCATATAGTTTTTGTAAGTTTTCTTCTGTGGTAAAAAAAAAAAAAAAAAAGTAATAAAAACACACAAAACAAACAAAACTGTGATTTCAACGTGTCAGATACCAAATCAACCACTTTGATAGATGTGAATTTATTCTTCAAATTCTTAACATTTCATATAGTTTTTGTAAGTTTTCTTCTGTAGTAAAAAAGAAAAAAGAAAAAAATTATTTAAAAGAAATTATAACAAAAATTGATTCCAACGTGTCCGATCAACCACTTTGATAGATGTGAATTTATTCTTCAAATTCTTAACATTTCATATAGTTTTTGTAAGTTTTCTTCTGTGGTAAAAGTAAAAAAACAAAACAAAAACTGTGATTCCAACGTTTCAGATGCCAAATCAACCACTTTGATAGATGTGAATTTATTCTTCAAATTCTTAACATTTCATATAGTTTTTGTAAGTTTTCTTCAGTGGTATTGGGGCTTTTATAAATACATCCAACTAAAATATTCTCTTTATCCTGTACAGTGGAATCTCCCTTATAAGACCTCCCATATAAGACCTACTTTTCTGAGACATTGCCCTTCTTTGTAAGTATTAAAATTACCTCCCTTATAAGACCCCTCCCTTATAAGACCCCTCCCTTATATGACCCCATTTTGGATGAGTTTTGAAGGTCTTATAAGGGAGGTTCCACTGTATTTGGAATTGGCACTAGACTGCCTCTTGGAATGTGTTATTGTTTAAGGCAGTGAATTCTTGTACATGTAAAGGTTTGTCGAAAAACAAGGCTACTCCCCGGCTAGGATTTTTGTTATGGAACATGTTAAAATTTTCTAAGCTGCCTTCTGATGTTACAAACTCTTTTACATTTTTAGGAAAGGTCTCAGTGATAGCAATAATTTTGGGTTCATATTCATCTACTTGGAAAAGAAGTTCGCTTTTTTGTTTAATCTAACATGTCATCAGCATTCTTTCCCTTAGCTAGTCTCTGAGTGTCATTTGCTTTTGTCTTTCTAGTGGGGTGTAGTCAGGATTACACCCTGTATATACCCTGTCCTCTGCTTTGGTCACGCC
>JAGGCT020004248.1:4939826-4987326 GCA_017654935.2 Phymorhynchus buccinoides | reverse complement strand
AATATGCGGCGACTGTGTGGGACCCATACAACAAGCAGGATGGCGACAGGCTTGAGCACGTCCAGAGGCAAGCAGCACGCTTCAACACGAAGGACTACAAGTCCAGAAGCCCTCGATGCGTAACCAAGATGCTGGCAGACCTAAATCTCCCAACACTACAAGAGCGCCGCAAGTAACAACGTCTCAATCTACTGCACAAAGTGGCTGAAGGTCTGATCCCCGCTCTACCGCCTGAGGACTTCCTAACACCTGTAGCCTCCAATTGCAGAAAGATCAGACCTACTAAATTCCAACAGTACGCAAGTGATAACATCATACAGAGACAGGCAGTATGTATCTCCAGAGGCTTCAAAGTACCACCTAGCCACACTGAACAACAAAAAAATCATTTTTTGTAAAAACTATAGTGGAGTGGAATCAGTTAACTGACACCTCCATTTCAGCAGGCCCCGCCAGCACAGCATCATCAGCACCAGGGGCCTGCATCAACCCAAGACTAAAATTAGGGATAGGGGCCATATGTCAAAGTAGTGGCAAATGAAAGGCAGGAGCTGTGCCGGTCGGGGTTCGTACCCGGTGAGCGCTTCGCTAGCCGGATTGGTCCAGCCTGGATGCTAAGAAAAAGCCTATGGCCAACTGCAATATATACTGTCAATAATACCATTGCGCTCTCCCAATTTCCGTCGAGTTTATAGCCTTCATAGGCTCCTTCAACATATGAATCCAGATCCAGATCAAGAAGGGAAATGGTAACATACAATTACAGCATGTCAAAGCAAATAGAGGAACGACCAACATGATTTTTGTCCTGCAACAGATCCAGAAAAAATGCAGAGAGCAAAACACAACATACGCAGCTGAGCTTTCATCACATCACATCAGGCTATAGGCTATAAATCTTTTGCCCTCATTAGTGGTGAGTTTTGCATCAGATATTTTAAAAAAAAATAATATTTTATTTGCCCGTGGATTTATTTTGGCATGAGTGTATACTAACACTTAGCTTTGTTTTTCATATACATCCAAATTGGTAGAAAAAGTATGTTTTGATAATTCTTTGTCAATACGATTTTTAAATGCATTTACTGAAGGTGCATTGACGGTATCAAATGATAAATTGTTCCATAAATTTGTTATTCTATTAGTAAAGAATGAATGAAACTGTCTAGTGTTGGTTAGTGTTTTGGTTAGTTTAAAATTGTGACCCTGAGTAGTATTATGACTAGATAAGTGGAAAAGAGGTGCAGTAGTTGAGGAATCATACAAACCATGCAAAAACCTCTATCATGTCTCCTCGCACCCTTCTATACCAAGCTTGGTAGATTTAGCCATTTTAGGCGTTCTTCATAATTAAGGTCATGGGTACTAATTATACATCTTGTAAACCTTCTTTGCACACCTTCAATCAAATATGTGTCTTCTAAGATAAGGACTCCAAACAGAGTTACCATATTCTAAAACAGAACGAATAAGAGACTTAAATAAGGGAACCATTATATCTTTAGTTTTGTAGTTTATTGTTCTCATTACGAGACCTGCCATACAATTAGCTTTCTTAACAATATTAATTTATATGTTCATCAAAACTAAGATTTGGATCAATGATAATTCCCAGATCTTTTTCAGCTGTAGTGGTTTCAAGTTTACAAAGCACCTTACCATCACTCATAAAGTAGTCGTAATTGGGATTGTTTCTACCACAGTGCATTACTTTGCACTTTTCTGCGTTAAATTTTAAAAGCCAAGTGTCTGTCCAATCGACTAATTTGTGGATGCATGATTGTAAATTGTCTCTGTCTTGAGTTGACTCTATTGTTGAATATGCTTTGGTATCATCTGTAAACATTTTTATTTTAGTCAACTACATGTAGATCAGGCATGTCATTAATATAGTATATAAAAAGGATCGGACCCAATACGCTCTCCTGGGGGACACCACTAGTAACTGGTATTCTAGGTGATACAGAACCATTAACATTAACATACTGTGTTCTTTGATTTAAAAAGTCCTCAATCCAACTAAGCAACTTCCCTTGAACACCATAACCTTTTAGTTTATTTATTAATCTTTTGTGTGGCACCGTATCAAAGGCCTTTCTCAGATCAAGGTATACAGCATCAGTGGATTTACCATTATCCAAATAGAACATCCAGTCATAGATAGTTGACAATAGACTAGTTGAGTCACACATGTGTAACCGACCGTTACAAAAACCAACTTGGTCTTCAGAGAGAAGATTAGTATCTGTTAAATGACTACGTAAGACATCACAAATAAACCCTTCAAATACTTTACAGACTACTGACGTGAGACTGACAGGCCGAAAATTTCCTGCACAGCTTTTAAGTCCTTTTTTAAAAATAGGATGCACTTCAACCTATTTCCAATCACATGGTAACACACCCTGATTAACGGTTCTATTAAATAAAAACTTGCGGGGAAAACTAAGTTCATTTTCATCTATCTCACCAAAGCCGGAGGAAGCCAAGGGTCTTAGGTTAGGTTAGGTTAGGTTACTATGGACTATAATAGCCGTTAGGCTTTCAAGAGTCCCATCCTTAACCCTTTCACCGCCAAAGTCGCATTTTAGCACCACAATGATTTAACACCCATGTCACTAAAAGGCATTAAATTAGGGTCTGTTATCCAAAGACCCTATTCTTTTAATTTTGGGAGGTAAGGATAGGCCTTACTTTAAATATGTCACAGAAGAATCCCCAATATTACAGACAATTTTATTCTCTGCCCAGGTAAATTTAATGGAATTTTTTTTGCTGAAAAATGGCTGGCAGCGAAAGGGTTAATAATATGATTTTTAACGTACAAGGTTTGTGGTGCACTCAGGTTTTAGATAATCATTCATCATATTCATATGACACATTTTTATAATATTCCCAGTCGTCTAATACTAGTAATAGATTTTTGAAAATGTTAGTATTAAATTACTTTGCTAGTCACATTTGAGATGTGGGTGTCCCATCTAAGGTTTTTCTATCAATAAATTATCTTCCCTTACTCAGTATTTGACATAACACTGATTATAAAGATGGGACTATCTAAAAAGCTTAACAGCTTGTGTTGTCCCTATCTACTACTACTACTACTACTACTACTCAAGGTTTACTGGCCAACACGTGGATTACCTTATCCTAAATTTGATGTAAAAACCGTCGGTATGAAATTGTCAAATTCTGCATAACCAAATCCTCTACAGTTTGCTATTAAATTATCGAGTAAGAAAGCTGTAGACTACTCACACAACCAAGTTCCGTCGCGATTTATCGTCAGAAGTGGCGTCTGCGACGTATACAGACAGAAACAGAAACAGAAACAACATTCAGTTCTGTAGCAGAGCAATTTACACACCGTTTGAAGGCGTTTGCATTTTCTTTCTTTGCGAAATTTCTTAGTAAGAGAGTTAAATCCCTTTGGTTGAATTGACGTAACTTCCTGGCCATTGTTCCAGAAGTCGAATCAGAGAAGCTGGTCAGGTCAATCAAGTCAAGTAAGACGACTAGGCCTCGCGGCCTCTCATGCGTCTTTTCTCTTTGTTGTTTTTACCCTTTGGATTCAGTTGGCACAACTGTGACGGTTTCTGCATATCTGCATTTATAGTTGATAGGGCCACATCGTCAGGGTTTACCTGACCAAAATATTCATCAACAAAACTAGTTTGACTATCTCTGGAAGTTGAGTCTAAAGACGGAGGTCGTTCGCCAAGTCGGCGAATAGGGATAGGGTTAGAATTGATCGACCGGAAAAGGGATAGGGTTAGAAATGGGGTAAGGGATAGGGTTAGAACTGTAAACAACCGAAATAAATCAAAATGATTTTAGCAAATTTCATCACCAAAATAATTGACGGAAACTTCAGTATGAGAACAATAGCACAAGTTAAGTGTTCTTTTCGACTGTTGTGGTTGGCGAACGGCCTCTGTTTAGACGCATGTGTATTAGGATGGTTATAACAAAAATTATTTTATTTATTTTTTGTCAAATCCTAATGAAATTATGTCATTGGAAAGAGCTCGAAAATACCTTTAAAATGATACCCAAATTATCAAAATCGGTCGAAAATTGAGAAAGTTACGACGTTTTAAAATGATAGCCTTTTTTACATGAGCTACATAAGAAAAAGTTGATCAACTCGATCGTCAGTGTGACGCGGCAAGAAAAACCCCCAAAATGTCGGACTAGGCTAACACCTCCGATTAGATTAACCTCGCAAAGTACCTGATTATAAACTTACATGCACCAAATTTTGCACACTAACTAGTAGCAAATTGGTTGAATCTATTATGCTATAAAAGCCTTGCTGACAGTTCAGTTCTATTTGACGGAGGAATCAGACCTAAAAATTTGAGCGCTTGACACTCACGAACTTGCGTCCACTTGTAAGTTGTAAACAAAAACCGGTCAAGACTAACGGGAAAAGTGTCCGCTGCACAAAAAAAATGCCCGGATGGGTCAGCAACAAGAATAACTACCAATGAAAACAAAGCAAAGACTGACCACTTGGCACGAAGCCAAAGTACGGGTTCGACATTTTGAGGGGAAACTATCGAGTCGGGTTGACCCGATTTCGTCCTTGCTATCTGTATCGGTCATACTAGTATTTTAATTTACTAAGGTACGTAGTATGGGGAGACCGCACACACTCACACACACAAGCGTGCTCATGCACGAACACGTCATGCACAATTATATAACAAAATAAACTTATTGAATAGCTCTCATGCTAAAAACAATTGTATTTCTATACGCATAGAGGAACACATACATGCACGCGCATGCACCCACGTACACACAATCAAATACACACCACACATATACATGCATAGAGGCATGCTCTCCTTTCTGTCTTCTTTGTCTTTTGAATTCATTTGTTAAAATGTCCGGCTAATGTTAAGATCAGCTCCCTCCGCTGTTCCAGGGTGAAGTTGGCCAATCAGCTCCCTCCGATTTACCTTTTCCGTTAAGCTGATTCGCCAACTTCACCATGGAACAGCGGAGGGAGCCGATCTCAACATTTGCCAAATGTCCTTTTCTTAACCACCTTATTTAATATGCATGTACAAACACACGCAGGGGCGCACATGCTTTACTCAAATTTACCTGTTACATTTTTTCCAGTTATTTTTTTTTCCTACAACCTCTGGAGACAACCAGACTCGATTAGTTTTGATGTAATCAGACCTTGATCGTGCTCATTTAAGATCGGATTTGGAGTAATGTTTGGTTTAGGGCGATGGTGTTTCAGCTGTTTGGACTGGGGGTATTAAGAGGGGAGCAAGAAAGTGTGTGTGGGGGGTGGGTGGACGTCCAAATCACATGAGGTAAAAGACAGCAGGGAAGTGGGGCAGGGGTGAGGTAAAATAAAATTGACAGATGGAGGGGGTGGTGGTGGTGGCTATGTTTATGATTGTGGTAGAGCAAGCTGGGTTTTATTTATTTAATTTGTTGGCTGTAAGTGTGTGTGCATATGTATTCATGTTAAAATAAAGTTAGAGGTAAGTAGAATTAGATGATTTTGCATATCTTCTTGTTCTTCAAGTGATCTCAAGACACTGCAGTTGCGCAGTAGTTCAAAACTTGAAGGATTGACAAGCATTTTAAAATGCTGTCATGGTTAGATTGTTAGGAATACTACAACATTTCAACATGGAATATAGATGGATCATAAAGAGTAAAGGTTTGTCTTAAGTTTAACATGTGTTTTACAAACTGGGTATCTGAAAAATCAGAGAGAAAGTAAACATTCATTTTGAATATAATTGTGTGACTGAGAAGAATGATATGCATACAGTACACTCATCAGCAATTGTACAATATTCATGTTTCAGCACTTAGCGCAAAGATGGCTTCAGCAACTGCACAATATCGACAACGTGTGAAGGAAGACCCTCAGAAATATGCAGAATATTTAGAGAAAGAAAGGGAGCGAAGTAAACGATACCGCCAACGGAAGATGTACAGAGGAATACAGCAAGCAGCAGATCACTCTATGGACAATTTCTTCGTTGACAACAATTTCCTTGGAAAGACCAGTGAAACTTATGAAAGATATGTGTTTAACACTCGAAAGCAGGAGGCCCATGAGACTATGGATGACTATATTTCTGCTCTATGCACTCTTGCTTCAACCTGTAATTTCTGTGATTGCTTGAAAGACAGTCTGTTGAGAGACAGAATTGTCTTAGGCATCAAAGACAGCTCTACCAGAAGGCGACTGTTGCAAGAAGCTGATCTGAATCTGGAGACCTGCATCGCTATGTGCCGTGCTGCTGAAGCTACTTCTCCATCTCAGCCAGTCAAAACTGCGACATGGACTGAGGGTACTTCTGCAGTTCAAGCTGGTTCTGTATCATCTGGGGATCAGAGGCCAGGAAAGAAGCAGGATTTCTCTCTGAGCTTCAGGTGAGAGAATGTTTAGAATAGGTTTTATCATTTTTTTTATCTTGAAACGGGAGTGGGGGTGGGAGTGAGAAATATTTGATAAATGTATCCTTTCTTTCAGCATTTGGCATCAGTATTTTGATGACTGATGTATTGACCTTTGTGGAAGGGGGTGGTATCCAATAACAAATTTTTAAAAAGCTCATCAAAAGTACTGGCTGCATAGATGATTGATTCAATAAGGGGTGGGTAGGGGAGGTGTGTTGAAGGGTAGAAGGAGGTAAAAGGCAGAAGTGGTTTGGGTGCAGTGGGTGAGGAAGGGCCCAGGAGGGAGGCTGATGTAGCTGCCTCAGAGGAATGCACAGTTGTTCTGCATGGCGGAAGTGAGTAGGTTGTTAGACATGTGCCTGTGGAGATCATTGTTACAGTTAAACTTTGAAATTATAACCAGTGGGAAAAGGGAGATCATTGTTACCATTACACTTTGACGTTATAACCAGTGGGGAAAGAGAGGCAAGGATGGAACTGCTAGACCTTAAAGTGTTGGGCTTACCAGAAATAAATGTCAATTCAAACACAAATCAGTTAAAATCCTTACTTTTAAAGAAAAAATGACCAGCCC
This sequence comes from Phymorhynchus buccinoides, assembly GCA_017654935.2. Lineage (NCBI taxonomy): Eukaryota > Metazoa > Mollusca > Gastropoda > Neogastropoda > Raphitomidae > Phymorhynchus > Phymorhynchus buccinoides. Next base: position 4,980,308 of record JAGGCT020004248.1, on the reverse strand, counting down.
AGTCATCTGTCAGGGCTGGCCAAAACTACTAGCCTGGTAGCCATTGGCTAGTAGAAAAATCTGTAGGCGAGTAGATTTTAAAATGACTTAAAATTTATCAACCAAAAAAAGGAATGGTTCCAGCAAAAAAATAGTATAAGTGCATGGCTTTGTACATCAATTTCTCGGCAAATAATGTAGATTTATACCCTCCTGCTCTATTTATTGGTTCTTTCCATGGTTAGGGATAGGGTTAGGGTTAGATGGTCTTTTCTTTTGCCACAAGCATCTGTTTTTTTGTCAAAATCATCTATTTTTTTGGAGCATTAAATCGCTGCCTTTTAAAAGTCACTAGCCCGATGGGCGAGTGAACATTTCAGTACTGCATGGCTCTGGGTTTTTGTTTTACCACTGAGTCTCCCCAGACCATCTCTGCCTCACTTGCAACCATCAAAGCAAGCTCAGCTGTCTGCTAACAACATGCCAGCATTGGTACTGAATTTAAAAAAGAAAAGGCAGTCTCCTCCTCCCCTTTCCTTCTCTCCCCCACCTCTCTCCTCAAATCGTTTCTCATTCTCTGTGCTTCTCTCCTTTCTTTCCCACTCTTTAGAAAAGAAGAAACAGTCTGCAACGTCACTGGAACATACAACAAACAACTACACGACAAGTGTAAAGTGACTATTTTTTTCACAAAAGACAAAGCAAAACTACTGGATATATATGTAAGTTCAAAAAATGACTGCTGTCAAAATTCAATGTGGAATAAAGCAAGCAAACACTTGGGTGGTTGTAATTTGACTTGGAAATAATTTAATTTAATGACACAATACTTCGGGTCACAGATACTGGATATATCGTCGAATGCGTTTCCCACTCTTAATTTTTATCTGTCTGTTCCTCTCTCTCTCCTTTCTTTTCTCTTCCTCTCTCTCCTTCCCTCTCACTTGTGTGTGTGTATTTGTGTGTGTGTAGGGGTGTTGTTGTTTTCTTCCGGCTTATGAAAATGTGTTCGTGCGAGTAAAATATTTAAGTTACTCGCCCGGAGGACTCGTGAAAATATTAAAGTTTGACCAGCCCTGTCTGTGTGCTGTGTGATTTCAGACGCTGTGACCCAATGGCGTCCTCTGATGAAGTAGAGATGTCAGAGGTCAACTTCAACACAGAGTTGGATGATTCTGATGACTTAGCACTTCAGTGGACCACAGCGCACCAGAGTTCAGGTCAGTGGCACTTGGACTGTCTTCAACAGACATCATGGTGCTATTGGGAACAGTGTGTGTACTCTGTAGGACATCTGTCTACTTTGATTATCTTCAACAGACATCATGGCGTAATGGGGAACAGTATGTGTGCATTGTAGGACATCTACTAACTTTTGACTGTTTTCAACAGACATCATGGTGTAATGAAGAACAGTGTGTGTGCACTGTGGAATATATTCGAAAGTGTAAAAGCAAATGGGAAGAGGGGATAAACTCTTTATTGGTAATCTCACTTTTTTATTGGCATATTTTAACACTATTCTGACCTAGTAATGTGGACAGATTGCCTCCCCTTGGACCAAGTAATTTTAGGCGTGTGCAGGAAATGTCAGGGTATGTCACGGAAAGTGCTCTCTCATGCTTGTTTCTGAATGGATGTGATTGACACTTTGCAAAATAGTGCAAAATACATGTACATACATGTACCACACACACACACACACACACACACACACACACACACCGAGTGGCTCACACACACACACACACACACACACACACATGCATGCACGCACACACACATGCACACGCGCGCACACACACACACACACACTCTCTCACACACACACACACACACACACACACACACACACACACACACACACACACACTTACTGAGTGACACACACACACTGAGTGGCACACACTCACACTCAGTCACTGAATGTCTCTCTCTCTCTCACACACACACACACACACACACACACACACACACACACACACACACACACACACACACACACACACACACACACACACACTGAGTGACTGGTAACTCGACCTCTTCCTGCAACTCTTCCACGCCCTCATATGCTTCGACCACGAGCATTTTGATTACCATTTCTTGTCGCATTGACTAACAAAGAATGGGCATTTTCATTCTGCTGGAAATTGTCGTCTGCTACAGCGATGTTTTCCTCATTTTCGGCAACATTTGCATCTAAATCATCGTAAGCATCGCTGCTTGAATCGTCACTCGATTCTTTGTCGTCTTCCTCGCTGAGTTAATCCATGAAGATTTCATTGAGTTCTTCTTCCGTCATGAAAAAACTTATTTTCCATGATTTTAAAGAAATTGCGATGTCTCGAAGCATGTGCCAGTTAGACAGAAGTTTAGAGAGTAATTTCCCTTTGAAACTCTCTGTTAAAGGTATATTAACCGTAGCAACAGCCAAAATCGAAAGTGGGTGTAAAGACCGACAGTGTGTCGTCTGTGGTCTACAGTTGTAACTAGGCCAAGCCGACAAACTGTCGGCTGCGGTCAGAAATGTGTTAACACTAATTATACATTTTAAACTGTAAAGAGAGTAAAACTAGGGCTTGAATTTTGCCTTTTTTTGGAAAAGATGAACAGAAGTTCAATATCAGTAATGTAAAAAGAAAAGCTTTAGCTCTCTCGCTGTTAATTTTTATCTTGAAAGAAGATGGCTGTGTAATAGGTTTTTTTTGCTTCTTTTTTTAAATTTACTAGCGCAACGCCTAGTACTGGCAATGCACAGTACTGGTAACACCACGTACTGGTAACGCTGAGTACTGGTTTCACCAGGTCCGTGAAATATTATTATTGCTTTTGTCTCTCTTCCTCCTTCCATCTTCTTCACTCATCCCGTTCTACTACCCCACACCTTACTGAGTACAGCAAATTTGAAGCAATTCGGTTAAGAAAAGGCGGAGTTATAAGGCCCCGTTTCCCGTTGGTGCTGCTCTGAGAGTGATGCGCTCTCCCTAGTAACGGTAACGCCTAGTAAAGGTAACGCCAAGTACTGGTAACACTGAGTACAGCAAATTTGAAGCGATTCGGTTAAGAAACGGCGGAGTTATAAGGCCCCATTTCCCGTTGGCGCTGCTCTGAGAGTGACGCGCTCTCCCGATTCTCTTCAAAGTTGCTGCCAGGCTTTGCCCGGGCTATAGCAAGCCTGACAGCAAATTTGAAGCGAATCGGTTAAGAAACGGCATAATTATTCGTAAAAATGTGAAGCGGCGTATAGCGCGCGCGTTTCTGAACCGATTCGCTTCCGGTTTGGCACACTGATAGTCACCGTCCCCGGTCATCTACCTGCCAATCGGTCCAGAAACGCCGGAGATACGGGCGCCGAGAGTCCAGTGGATACGCGTTTCACGCATTTGCCAAACCGCGCAAATGACACGGCCGCCTCGGTTGCCGTTGCCATTGCCCCGTTAGGGCTCACAGCAAATTTGAAGCGATTCGGTACAAAAAACGGCGGAGTTATAAGGCCCGTTTTGTGTTTCGGACAGACACACACACAGACACTTGACTTTTTACTATATGATTTATTTACACACTATCTCTTGTATTTTTGTTTGTGTGAACAACTACGAGGGACACTTGAGGTGAAGGTTTAGTATTATTTTCTGAGACAAAAATGTCTTGTTTTCTGTCAGACTTAGTGTGTGGTGTATTGATGCATTCATTCCGTTTGGTGTGTTTATTATGCAAGTGAGTGCATGTGTTAGCGTGTGCAGAATACTCATGAATGAAATCATACATATATATATATATAGTATGAAAGAAAAATCTCAGTGAATAGCCAGCTCCGTACCCCTACTCTGAAGGACTGAAAAGTTAGTGCATTTGAAATGCAGAATAGTTTGCTTTGATTAAACTTTTCTGTGTCCAATGTCTTTATTTGTGAACCTCAGAAACAAAACCAGTTAACATTAACTTTGAGTAATGTTCCGTGTTCCAAAAAAAAATATATATATATATAAATTGTGCTGATTTACTTTTTCTCCCAATGGGGGAGGGGGGGGAGGGACAGTGCCCTATGCATATATATATAGTATGGTGCCAGCAGTTCTAGACTTTAAAACTTCTTTATATAGATTCTAGACTTTAAAACTTCTTTATATAGAGATAAAGGGAAAACAATGTACATAAACAAAATAAGAAGATATATAATATGCCAATAGGTCTATCCTTGCAGTGAAAGCGAAAGAAACAGCAAGGTCATAACCATTAACATTATGAAATAAGTTAACAATAATACCATTAACATCAACATAATAGTAGAAATGGGGAAGGGGGGGGGGGGGTCTGCCATCTCATCAATCGGACCCCCCCCCCCCCCCTTAATTGTCCATGTAGTATAAAAAATATAATTAAAAAAAAGGCACCACAAGGGACACAAGAGGGACTAAGAGAAAAGAGATACCGTAAAATGCAGACTATAAGCCGCTAATTTTTTTATTAACTTTGACTCATGCGGCTTATATAATGATGCGGCTTGTCTGTGGATTTTTCCATGGTAACGACCGGGCTGACTGGGCCGCCAAAGAGGCGGCCCTCGGTCGGTCCGGCACCAAAATTAATATCAAAATTTCAATTTCAGAATTTGAATCGGCACTAAAGAAAGACATTCCAGGAGTGGGCTCGGGAACTTGAGACCCGATGCAGAGCCCACTCCTGGGACCACCAAATTGTGATACTTTTCCCCTCAGTCTCTGATATACAGACTCAGAACCGAGGCCACATATTGCAAATATAAAAACCTGGAATGTGATTGCGGAGACCTCGTAACCGTAGAACACCTATTCACACCCTGCAACACAATAGCCCCCTAACTTGACAGTCTAATAACAAAACTCAAAGCAAACAACATCCCCTTCACTAAACAATCACTAATACACAACCAAACCTCTGGCTGGCAGCCAATAATTTGGCTGGCGGAGGCTCTAGGGCAGGCATCATTTGGCTATCTTTTCTGAACCTAGGGTTAGGGTTAGGCATCTCATGGCCTGGTAACCCTAACCCTAACCATAGGGCAGGCATCATTTGGCTATCTTTTCTGAACCTAGGGTTACGGTTAGGCATCTCATGGCCTGGTAACCCTAACCCTAACCCTAGGGCAGGCATCATTTGGCTATCAATTCTGAACCTCAATCAACTTTCTCTACACTTTCAAGCCCGTCCCCGTGACCCCTGGTCCGGTGTATGCTCCCTCTCCTAGGGGCCTTACTCCCCCATCCTAGCGGCTACGGCAGCTCCCCCCCCCACCGGTCGGGGCGCCTGACGGGGGCGCGGACCCACTCAGAGCCCCATTGACTCAGTCGAGTGATGCCGCGTCCCTGGCTGGCGGTCCGCCCCCTGGGGGGTGTCACTTTGGTCACTCTCACCCCCCTCTCCAGCCGGTCCTTGTCTCCGGGGGCAAGTGAGTCGCCGGGGGTTGCCTTCCGGAGCTGTACACCCAATCGCCCTTACCAAAGGTGTGCGGTTCCGGTTGACACCCCCTGGCGACTCCCCCCCCCCCCGGTTCGAGTGGCATCTCTCTGGACCGGTCTCCGGGCCTAGCCAGCCATAGTCCGTTCCCCCTCCCCCCAGGCTTGTCACATCGCAGGGGATCACATGTCCCCAACAGGTTTGGGGACCCCCCTCCCCCAACTTTCCTCCTATCGTCCCACCAAAGGGGGCCAGCCCCAGCCCCCAACCCCTTCTATGATGGGCCACAACCTTATCTATCATAATCACTCTCTGCTACTCACCATCCATATCCACCCACCACTATTCTTAAAATTACAGTTACTACCACCCCGCCCCTCATCAGCTAAAACCTATAGTCAAACTAAAATCAACTTGCCTCCCATGGAGGAGTCTCGCCTCGGTCCAAACTTTAAAATTACAATTATTCACGCGGATTGGCAGTCGATCACCCTCAAACTAACTTTTACCCTAACGCTTTTACCATATTTTTAAAACATCCAACCTCTTTTATGTAAAGATTTAAACTTCATTTTAAAAAAATGCTTTTATTAAACATAAAAACGAACAAGAATAACCTGGAATGCACTTTTGTTACGTGCGAGATCGAAGTCAACTAAAGTAATAGTGAAAGTTAATTTTATTCCCTTTCCCCCTATCCAAAAGTAAACCACTAATGCCCCACATGGCCGAAAGGCCGAAGAGGGCGTAAAATCCTATTATCATCGTGGATTTTTCCAATTTCAAATTTATCAGCGCTGTTAAGTCTGTTTCCTTCCACATTCTCCAGCCTATGTTTTAGCTTCACTGTAGCTCAAAACTGGTTTTGACGCTTAACAGATTTATAGAAAGTGTTTGATAGCATTAAATAGTCATGTTGGAGTAACAGAATTTCTATTTTTGTGTTGCTCTCAGCTCATGTGTTTTTTTGTTTTTGGGGTGTTTTTTTTCACTGTTCTCTCACTTTACTTATACAAAACACATGATAACATTGTTCTCTCTCTTTACTTATACAAAACATGTGATAACATTGTTCTCTCTCTTTACTTATACAAAACATGTGATAACATTGTTCTCTCTCTTTACTTATACAAAACACATGATAACACTGTTCTCTCTCTGTACTTATACAAAACACGTGATAACATTGTTCTCTCTCTTTACTTATACAAAACACATGATAACACTGTTCTCTCTTTACTTATACAAAACACGTGATAACATTGTTCTCTCTCTGTACTTATACAAAACACGTGATAACATTGTTCTCTCTCTTTACTTATACAAAGTACATGATAACACTGTTCTCTCTGTACTTATACAAAACACTTGATAACACTGTTCTCTCTCTTTACTTATACAAAACACTTGATAACACTGTTCATTCTGTTTACTTTTTTTTAAAAACTGATCTCTTTACTTTACACAAAACACACTGATAAACTGATCTCTCTTTACTTTACACAAAACGCATTAATAAACTGATCTCTCTCTTTACTTTACACAAAACACATTGATAAACTGATCTCTCTCTTTACTTTACACAAAACACATTGATAAACTGATCTCTCTCTTTACTTTACACAAAACAAAGTTCATAATTAATCATTGGTGCATATTTCTATTGAATACATAGTGTGTCTGCTTATTAATAATACTGTCTGTTTTCCTTGTGACAGATCAAATCTGCTGTTTGTAATTGTGCTCCTTCAGATGGGGCAGTGTCGGGTTAAAATTCCTAGCTCGTTAAAAATTCCTAGCTCGCTATACTATAAGACTGACTATTTGCGGCATTTTGCGACATTGAGCATGAACGACAAATTTCACTTTTTTCTAGGGTTAGGGTTAGGTAAATGGTTCAAGTAACGAAAAAGTGAAATTTGTGGTTGTGGCAAATAGTCACTCTCATAGTAGCGAGCTAGGAATTTTAACGAGCTAGGAATGTTAACCCTACAGGCAGTGGCCTTATTGAATACAAATATCATTGCATTTTTCTTTCACACAAACGTATACATACATACACATGCACACACACACACACACACACACACACACACACACACACACACACACACACACACACACACACACACACTTTTCTCTGTGACATTCCAGAGGGCATCCAAGATGGGCGATTCCCCAGACATAAACTTTTTTCTTTTTTTTTAAATTTTAGGTGCCAACAAGCTGCAGATACTGCAGATGTTTATTTCCAAATATTTTACATGATCATCAAGGAACAATGTTCAGAACTACGTCCAAAACGAATAAATCACAATAAATTGAAAGACACGCAAGAAACAAAACCTCTCGCATGCTCAGAAGCATAATGATACATGTGTTGATTTTTTTTAGTAAGGTGGACAAAATCTACAGCTTTTTCTTTGTCCACCTTTTGCGGCTGCGGCTTATAAACTGCTGTGGCCTTGAACAAATACTCAATATTATGTCAATTTAAGGGATGCAGCTTATATACAGGTGCGTCTTATAGTCCAGTTTTTACAGTAGAAGATATTGTGACGAAGCAAAAATGCATGCGTGTGCGTGTTGTGTGTGTGTGTCAGTGTGTGTGTGTAAACAAACAGTTGATTATTGTGTGTTGCAGGTTTTCCCAGGGACAGGACTGATCGTAAAGTGAGTACTATCGTCGTCTTATGTGTTTTTACTGTCACTTTTATTATGTCCTTTTTGTATGTTGTTCAAAGCTAAGTCAAATTGTTTACTGGCTGTAATCTTGACTCTTTGTGCTGCAGCCAAGGGGATTAGTTGGTTTGGGGGGAAACTTCCCAAGTGACAGCTGTCCTTAAGTCCATTTGGTCAAGAGAGTGAAGATGTCCCCTGGGCAAGAATTTTCAACAACCAAAATAATGTCCCAGCTTTCCAGAATAACGGTTGCCTCCTATGCTGTCTGGGAGTCATTGTTGAACAAGTCTGACTGGGGCACATACACACACACGCGCGCACACGCACGCACACGCACACACGCACACACACTAACACACTAACTCGCTAAAACACACATACACTAACACTTACACTAACACACACTCACACACATGCACACTGTCACTAACACTAACACACTCACTCGCACACGCACACACACACACACACACACACACACACGCACACACACACATCCCATGGTTTTTAATTGTGTGTTTCCCACCCTAGTCCGACTTCCAAGTGTGTAACAAAACTGAACTATGTTGAATAAGAGATTATGGTATGGTATACTATGACAGGGCACCAGCAAATGTTTAAAAAAAAGATTAGTGGCAAAGTCTGTGCAACCATTGTGTTTATGCATAAGTTTGCACCATTACAAAGCATGTTTTCCACTTTGTTTGTGGCAAGCAATCACACACAGATCCGTTTATTTGTCAGGGAAGTTTGTGTGTGAGTTTTTCAGCCCCCCTTCCCCCCAAAAAGCTACATACATGTATGTGCATAAAATAGTATGGCTAAGTGTAGAGTCTTAGTTTTTGTGTGTGAGTTTTTCAGCCCCCCTTCCCCCCAAAAAGCTACATACATGTATGTGCATAAAATAGTATGGCTAAGTGTAGAGTCTTAGTTTTTGTGTGTGAGTTTTTCAGCCCCCCTTCCCCCAAAAAAGCTACATACATGTATGTGCATAAAATAGTATGACTAAGTGTAGAGTCTTAGTTTTTGTGTGTGTGTTTTTTATTGAACAAAATCTATGAAGATGATGTCTGAGATGAACATTTTGCTTTGTATTGTGCATTTCTGTTTTCACAGAAGCTGGAACCAGCATGGTCCATGGAGGAAGGCTCGCCAGATCAGCTCTCAGCTGTCTACAGCACAGTACAGCCCATGTCTGTCAACACTTCTGGGTCACTGCTGTCTCTGAACACAAGTCATGAGTGCTATTTTTGTTCCGCTTCCTTTGTGCTGGTCAGCAGTTTGGAACTCCACCTGGCGTCAGTTCATGGAGAGAAACTGCACGTGGTGTTTCCTGGGTCCTCCACACCTGACAGATGTGATGCTGGTGACTGTAGCAACACAAACATAGATAAGGAGGGAGATACTGATGGGAAGAGGAAAAGGAAGGGGGGAAAGAAAGTTGATAATAAAGATGGAAGGAAAAGGAGTAGACATCATGTGTGTGATGTCTGTAGAAAGTCTTTCCCTGTCCCCAGCTTACTGAAGAGACACAAACTGAGCCACAGTGGCATAAAGGCATTTGTGTGTGATGTCTGTACAAAGTCTTTCACTTTACTCAGCAAACTGAAAACACACAAACTGATTCATAGTGGTGTTAAGCCATTTGTGTGTGATGTGTGTGGTAAAGGTTTTACTCAGGCTGGTAGTCTGACAACACATAAAAGAATCCACACAGGGGAGAGACCTTACCAGTGTCCACTCTGTGATACTGGTTTTAAAGGGTCAAGTCACTTACAGGGCCACTTAAAGTCAGTCCATGAAGGTACCAGACATCTCTGTGATGTTTGTGGGGCAGCTTTCTCTACGACTGGCAGTTTAACAGTGCACAGGAGAGTTCACACAGGTGAAAAACCCCATGTGTGTTCAGACTGTGGGAAGGGTTTTACCAGGTCTGGTGATCTCGCAAAACATCGTCTCAGTCACACTGGAGAGAAACCCCATGTGTGTCCAGACTGTGGGAAAGGTTTTGCTCTCTCCGGTGCTCTAAGAAAACATCAACGGACTCACTTTGGTGTAAAACCTTACTGCTGTCCTCACTGTCCTTATGCTTCCGCACAGTCAGGGAATTTAAAGACACACATTAAGACAAAACACCACTAACACAGAGCTTAATCTAGAGCGCAGGATTGGTAAAATCCCCCAAAATGTTGTTCCTTCCCGCGATAATCGGCGCGGGTAGCGGGCCGAGTCCCGCACATTTGCAGAACGGCCCGCAGTTTTTACCGATCGATGCGGGAAGACCTTCGTCGTCTGCTAAACCCGTCATCTGGACTAACTGAAAGTATCGAGCAGGAGTGAAGGATTTCTCGACATTTCATTGGTTCTTGACAAAATGTTAGTGTTAATCAACCAATCGCGTTCTTCTCGTTCTACCGACAGGAAGTTGCGAGAGTTTCGGCCGCCATCTTGAATGTTTTTCAAAATGAAGCGGGCAGGGACCCTGTTTGATTTTGGATTTTCGCGGAGGCAAAGTCAAAACAAAAAAATCCTGTTCCAAGCGATTGTGAAGACCTCGAAGAAAAGGCTTCTACATCTAAAACATCGGAAAAGAATGACAACAGTGGCAGTGCAAAGGAACATCGGTTCCAAAATGTCTGGTCGAAAAAGTGGCCGTGGCTGACAAAGAAAAGTTAAAGTCTGTGTACGAGGGTGGGGGAGGTACTGGTTCTTATGCATGTGATGTGGGGTTGGATAGGGGGGAGTGCCCCCTTTTTTTTTTATATGAGGGGGGGACTGCCCCCCTTTTTCAGAAATCCTAGATTAAGCTCTGTAACACTGTCACAGTACAAGAACGCAGTAACTTATCAGATAGGATCATGTATAAACTTGTGAACTATTCCAGTTCGACCAATTCTTTGTGCAGGATACAATTTTTATACTTCTAGTTTTATGAGAATGGGAATTCACTGGACAAGGGACAGTGTGTTTTCTTTTGTATCATGTTGTGTCGATTTGTATGTGCATGTACAGAATGTCTGATGCCTTTGAGTGACTAAACCACTGAACCAATCATAGTAGAACTTGGCAGAATGTATGATGCCTTTGAGTGACTGAACCACTGAACCAATCATAGTAGAACTTGGCAGAATGTCTGATGCCTTTGAGTGACTGAACCACTGAACCAATCATAGTAGAACTTGGCAGAATGTATGATGCCTTTGAGTGACTGAACCAATCATAGTAGAACTTAGCAGAATGTATGATGCCTTTGAGTGACTAAACCACTGAACCAATCATAGTAGAACTTGGCAGAATGTATGATGCCTTTGAGTGACTAAACCACTGAACAAATAATAATAGAACTTGGCAGAAGCTGCCTACTGTCACCCTGTTTCATGCTCTGTATGTCAGTTTTACCAAATGACAACTGACGTAAATGCTCTCTCTGTGACTTCTTCTTTTGTTTTGATATTTTTTTATAATAAGTAATAGATACAGGATTGATCAGAATGTTGTTCTTGGCTTACCCTGGCTAAAAGACTCCAGGGATCATCCTAACAAGCAAGCCGTATAAATACACTCCCAATCCTTGTGAGGTTTTTAAAAAATGAAAAATAATGTGAACAACCAAAGGGAGTCAATTCATTACAGGTCGTAGTCTGCTGATCCAACAGGAGTTTTCTCCCTTGTTTTGATTCTTTCGTTTTGTTCTTTGTGTTGAACTGGGAGTACAGTGCACATGGCTGTGCCATCTTGTTGTCATCAGATTGTTGAGGATGCTGGGAGTACAGTGTACATGGCTGTGCCATCTTGTTGTCATCAGATTGTTGAGGATGCTGGGAGTACAGTGTACATGGCTGTGCCATCTTGTTGTCATCTGATTGTTGAGGATGCTGGGAGTACAGTGTACATGGCTTTGCCATCTTGTTGTCATCAGATTGTTGAGGATGCTGGGAGTACAGTGTACATGGCTTTGCCATCTTGTTGTCATCAGATTGTTGAGGATGCTGGGAGTACAGTGTACATGGCTGTGCCATCTTGTTGTCATCTGATTGTTGAGGATGCTGGGAGTACAGTGTACATGGCTTTGCCATCTTGTTGTCATCAGATTGTTGAGGATGCTGGGAGTACAGTGTACATGGCTTTGCCATCTTGTTGTCATCAGATTGTTGAGGATGCTGGGAGTACAGTGTACATGGCTGTGCCATCTTGTTGTCATCAGATTGTTGAGGATGCTGGGAGTACAGTGTACATGGCTGTGCCGTCTTGTTGTCATCAGATTGTTGAGGATGCTGGGAGTACAGTGCACATGGCTGTGCCATCTTGTCATCAGATTGTTGAGGATGCTGGGAGTACAGTGTACATGGCTGTGCCATCTTGTCATCAGATTGTTGAGGATGCTGGGAGTACAGTGCACATGGCTGTGCCATCTTGTTGTCATCAGATTGTTGAGGATGCTGGCCACTTCAGCTGAACATAAAGAAGACACAGCTGTCATGGACTCTATGTGTGCTGCAGTTACCTACGCTCTTTTTTTAATTAGGCCTTCATGGTACTTCTTTTTTCTTTTCCAATAACTGAGCTCGGTTCTTCTTCTTCTTTCATTTCACAACTGTCATCGTCGTTTTTATGGTTTTGTTGTGGGGGACTCCAGTCAGGCAGAAAAATTTGATGATGATCCATGTATCCAATCGGTTGACATCACCTTATGTTTAATGTCTTCACATAGTCTTCAAATATTATAATTTATATGTATGCTTGTCATTTCATGTGCTATCTTGATTCATGCTTAATGGCTGCAGAATGCAGTGAGCAGATTAATGCTTATATTGTGAAAGTAAGTTTTGTGTATGTAACCTTTTTTTTATATTTGTTTCTTTGGGCTTTTTTATTATATGAGAAATAGGGTTTTTTGTGCTACTTGGAATTTGTGAGTACTTTTTATTTTATGGATTAACTGGTTGTTGGGGGGAAAAAAGGTGGGAGAGAGAGAGAGAATGTGTGTGTACCAAAAAAACGCAGTCCATCGTGCCTCAATGACTATTGTCCTGTCGCACTCACGTCAATTGTTATGAAATGTTTTGAAAAAATAGTCTTACAACGTCTTCTCAAGACCACAACAGAGCATCTTGACCTGCTTCAATTTGCATACAAGCAGAACAGATCCACAGATGATGCAACACTCACAATTCTACATAATGCATACACTCATCTAGAAAACCGAAACTCTTGTCAGAATTCTCTTCATTGACTTCTCGTCTGCTTTTAGCAAACAAACCCCATCTTTTAGCAAACAAACTAATAAACATGAGTGTCAACAATAGACTAGTTTTATGGATTCTAGATTTCCTACCTAAACGCACGCAGACTGTGAGATTTCAAAACTCTGTCCTCCACAATGTCTGTATCCACCGGCTATCCCCAAGGCACTGTCCTATCTCCTGTTCTCTTCACCCTTTACACAAATGATTGTAAAGGAACAGATTCTATCTACTACCCCTGTCATTAAATACTCTGATGATACAGCTTTAGTTGACCTTTCTAACTCGGACAGTACTTTGAGCAGGTTGAAAAGTTTGTGTCCTGGTCGGTGGTGTGAGGAAAACTATCATGACCTCAAAGTAACAAAAACAAAAGAAATGGTAGTCAACTTTAGGAAATCCCCGGTACCAATGCCAAATCAAAGGTGTGACAGTCGAAAGGGTAGATGAATACAAGTATCTGGGAACAATCATAGACAATAAGTTTATTTTTAGCTCATGTTGATCATGTTTCCAAGAAATGCCAGACAAGGATGCACTGCCTGAGAAAGCTCAGATCTTTCAATGTTAGCATAGATCTTCTCCAAATCTTCTATTGTTGTTTTCTTCAATCTATTATAACATTTTCCTTCATTTGTTGGTACGGTGGCTTGAATGTAAAACCCAAGGGTATTCTGAATAAGATTGTGAATGTTGGTAGCAAGATCATGGGTAGAAAACAAGACAGTTTGTGTTTGTTGTATGAAAAACGTGTAGTTCGAAAAGCCAGGGAGATCGCTAATGATCAAAGTCACGTTCTATCGCATTGCTATGAACTATTGCCATCTGATAGACGGTTCCGCATTGTTCGTTGTAGAACAATTAGAAAGTCAGCTAGTTTTGTCCCTAAGTCAGTCTAACTTCTCTCGAAGATCTCTGCTAAGACCAAATAATGAGGAATTATACATTAACTTAGGCCTAGAGGTATATCTGGTCATGCTAAAAACCTGTACAGTAGTGTGTGTGTGTGTGTGTGTGTTGTCCATATGTCTCTGTGTCTGTGTGGGCGTGAGAGAGAGTGAGAGAGAGGGAGGCGCATGAAATTTTGGGAACGGGAAAGGACACAAAATATGTGAAAGCTTGGGGTAACTTGGAGAGGGTGGAGGTTTGGGGGTAGGGTGGGGGTGAATAAATGAATGCGAGGATAGAAATGGTGGGAAAGAGGGCAGTTCTTAATGTTTTTGTATCGACCCTAACTATGTTCAAATTTTTTGTGAAGCATGATTTGTTATTCATTTTTCCTTAGTTTTGTTTCCATTTTTAAATTAATGCATGTAAATGTGTTTCCTTGCTTGTATTGTGCTTGTACGAGACCACACTGTAATTTCACCTTACGTAATAATAAAGTATTTTTGACTTTGACTTTTTTTACTTTGACTTTGTGTGTGTGTGTGTGATTTAGTGCACAACACAGGAGTGACAGTGACACAAACAAAACATCCACTCAGTATAATACACCAAACCAAACTAAAGTTTGCTTGTTTTATTATTATTTGGAAATGTTTCAAGTCTAAAGCTCAAATTAAAATACATAAAAAACTATTTAGGAAAAATTCCAGATAACAAGCAGAATGAACAAAACTATATAAAAAGAAAAATTCAATTGATTCTCAAAATAAAGAATCCTCGGAGAAATACAGACAGAGGGCACAGAGAACACAGACTGAGCAGATAACATGAACAGTGCATCTTGCAGTGTATCTCTGAAAAAGACAACACACAAATCATGAGGTCTTTCTGAAACCCAGCATGTACAACATTCACACCTGAAGAAACACAATGAACAACAACCAAGCAAGGCATTCCACTTCATACCAGTGTGAGCCAGTCAGTCGTGTCCCATTATGACTTCCAGATAGCAGAGGAGGCAGCTGCTATTCCAGAGGGCTGGGATGATATCTGTTTATAGTGGAGAAGCCTTGCCCAGAGTACATCCCCACTCTCTCAGTCAAGAGGAGTTTAGGACAGCTTGGATTGGAGAAAGTCCCCAAAGGCCAAGTTATAGTCATTCATGAAACACTAAGCTGTACAATGATTTTCCATAACTGCAGAACATCATTTATCCTACAGCTCTCACTGTCACTTTACTATTGGCCCCAACTTCAGGCTAATGTCAACCAATGACAAAAGCCACACAGATGACACAACACTTATCTGTCAGTATGATTTTTTTTTTTTTTAAATTAAGCAAAAATTATTCCTTTGGATGTTCTGGTGAGACCCCACCAATAAAATGCCATAGAAAAGAGAACAGCAGCAACATATCTTCGGTGACATTCACAAACCTCATATCTCAATGTTGGTGGTTTTGAGAAAAACGAATTTAACTGTTTTAAAAAGTAACTGCGCTGGCCACAATTGATTAACTATGATGAATATGTTGTTTGAGATATTGAAACATAGTCCTGCATTCTGTTAAAATTACTGAAAACGTTTTCTTTTAGACTTGAAAAGAACGAAGATACCCCCTATTTTTGTCCTTAACTAGATCTGAATTTGGGACTTACGAGTTTTTTTCTATGTTCACAATCTCGTTTACCCCAGATAGAAAGTCGTTAGAGATACGAGCTTTTGGTGGAAGGTGGCGGGAAAAATGAAAAGAGCTGACTATGTATCTAACTCAAACCCCCCAAAAATCGAGATACGAGATTTGTGAATGTCACCGACGATATATCAAAGAAATAGTTGCAGTGATTATTTGTATTAAAAAAAAAACACAACAAAACGGATTCTATAGCCTCAGTTCACACCCCTGAGAGAAGAGCTGTCTCTGTAGATTGAAACATATCAATTTAGTCAAAGGCACTTTAGGTTTGCTGTCCAAGCACTGGTACCCAGTCTCCCCCTATTTCAGTTTGACAATGCAGTGACCACACAGCTGCAGCTACTTTGAACATTTTGCACGATAACAGACTTTTGCAGAGTGTGGCTGGTCTCTTAATCACTTAATTGTTTTTAACTTATTCCCTTCTGACTGTTTCCTACTATCATGTGTCAAACACTTTGAAGGGGGAAGCAAATCTAGATAGTTGAATATGCTTGAGAGTTCGTCGACGGCACTATTTTTGACATGCCTCAGTTGACCTGGTCTGGTGCCATAACCATTTTGTTTGAAAGAGAGAGAAAATGGAGTTTTACGTCCTCTTGGTCTGAATCAGACACATATGGGACATTTGTAAATACAAATATGTGGGAACAATACTGGAGGCAATGCCCGGAGGCAGTACGAAACCAGTAAAGTCCCGATTTTTTAAATTATATGGAGCGCCCCTCAGATAGCTGTAGCGGTGACCACGCCTCGGTTAAACCTCATCGGCTATGGCACCGCCACAAGTAGTTGGTTGCTGTTATTTTGATTTTGTTTGAAAGAATATCCCGGTGCATTACATGTGTTATAGTGAGGGATACTTGTAAAAGTTGGACTAGCCAGAAGGAAGGCACACACTGCCACTTTGCCACATATGGAGCGCCCCTCGTATAAATAGATAGATCACACTAACCGCAACAAAAAAATATTCCGCCGATTTCCCTCTCCAATAGAAGTGTACTGTATTAAAATATTCATAAACATATTATTGCTATAAACGGTTCAGCATCAAACATGGTTAATCCAACTACAGTAACGTACAGTGGAACCTCCCTTATAAGACTTCCCGGGTAAGACTCCCTCCCACATAAGACCTAAATAAAGAAACCGGTACTCAGAAAGTTGCCCTTCTTTGTAAGTATTAAAATTAACCTCCCTTATAAGATCCCTCCCTTATAAGACCTCATTTTGGATGATTTGTGAAGGTCTTATAAGGGAGGTTCCACTGTATAATACAAATTCAGACAGATTTTCAACAAAAAATAATCTGAATTTTCACTACCGTATTTTACGAACTACAGGGCGCACCTGATTATAAGGCGCACCCCCCAAATTTTACACAAAATTCAGATTTTGTTATTATAGTTTTTTTTTTTTTATACTATATCAGTAAATTGGTTCCACTGATCACACAGGAAGGTGAGGTCAGTAACCCCGCCAGGCTGGGAAGGGGGGGGGGGGGGGGGGGGGGAGGGAATAGACCAAGAATGTTACGGGTGACTATCAAAACAAAAGAGAAGCAAAGAGAAATAGTAAGGAAAGCTCCTGAGTTAAACAAAAACAAAGGCCAATCTAAAGAGAAAGTGTACATTAACCCTTTCCGGCTGCCAGCCATTTCTCAGCAAAAACACCTCCCTTATATTTATTTACATGGTAGAGAAAAATAATCATCTGCAATATTGGGGATTCTAATTCTGTGGCAGGCACAAAGTAAAGCCTATTCCTACCTCCCAACATTAAGAAAATAGGGTCTTTGGATAACAGACCCTGGTCTATTAATGCCTTTTAGTAACATGGGATTAAATCATCATTGTGGTGCAAAAATGCGACGAAAGGGTTAACGATTACACACAGAAGACGCCAGAAAAACAAAGACGCATGAAAAGCTGGGGAAGAAAACTTAGTAATCAGAAACGTGAAAGTGGTAGCTTTGAAGGCTGGCCCTGGTGGGCAGCAGCAGCTAGTCTGGTGGAGGCGCTTCTGCCGCCACAGCAGCTGCTTCTGGAAAACAGTGACTGAACGGCCGACCTCATGTGTAGTGATATTCTTCTTCTTCTTCTGCGTTCCCAGGCCATATGGCCATAACGGGTAAGGTACGTATGTGTCTGGTTTTCAGTTTTCACTGGTCTCCCCGCTGCGTACAGCCGACACGTGACATTCCGATTTCGGAGGAGCCGCTCAAAGGAGAAAAATTATTTGGAAGATTTTTTTTTTTAAAGGCAGGAGAATGGGCCAATAAGTCAGAAATATAGCAGATGATAGAAAGCAAAGGGAAAAGGCAGAGTCAAAGAGAGTGGCAGATTAGAGGAAGCTACACTGAAGCACAGAACTTTCAGAAGGTCGCCCGGGGAACTATTTTTACAAAGGACCCCCGGCCCGGTATCCCCACGGGGATCGAAGTAGTGATATAATTCAGGTGTGTAGCCATAGTTGCAACAACTCTTAGAATAGGCCTTCCTGCTCGATTACTTATATGCTCTTCACGCGCCCAGCGCATATGCCACACTCTCCGTTGCGTCAGCCTTTAGCTGGCACCAAAACAACGCTATCCCTCCCGTCCCGCTCTGTCTACTTATAACCTACTCTCACTCTCCTACTAGACACGCTATCAGCAGCAAGCAGTTGTCTCTGTGTTCCATGATTATCCTGTATACTGTGTAGTGTTCATAAGCGCGCTTATATGATCTTTGTAGTCACTAGTTGTGTTTCCTCTTGATGTAATGCACGCGTCAGTGAACCCACAACAACAACAGACAACCCATTATATCATGTAAATAGTGTACATAGCGAAGGTGTGAAAAGAAAGGTTGTTCCAATTCTAAACCTATTGTAGATATTTGCAATGTGTTGTACTCAAATGTAGATAGTTTTGTTAACAAGAAAGACGAATGTTTGACAAGAGTAGACAAAATCAACCCATCAGTCATTGCTTTGTCAGAAATAATACCCAAAACATCCTCAAGCATTTAGTGAAGTTGAATACAATAATCCCTGGTTATATGATATGTTTATAAATAATCCCCATCCAAAGAGGTGTTGCTGAGCTCTGTATGCAGATAAGAAGTTAAAATTGAACGCTCGTGTTTGTGATGATTTTGATTAATATGGTTTTCAAGAGTGTTCATTTGATACAGAAAATGATGGCAAAATCTTACTAGGATGCATATACCGAAGTCCAAATACCAGTACCTATGAAAATGATGAAAGGTTATTTCATAGATAAACTAATGAATGATAATATTTATTAAGACAACTTTTATAGCGCCTAATCTTTAAGCTCTAAGCGCTAATAATAAAATGTGCATAGCAGGTGACTTTAACTTTCCTCATGTTCGCTGGGATGGGGGGTGGTCGGGTGAGAAAAACAACTTTATTATAGAACAAATCCACGATGCATTTTTTATACAAATGGTGCAAAATCCAACTAGAAGAAGAGTGAACCAAACTCCCACCCTTGGACGACTGGGTACTGGTAAATGATAAAAGCCTCTTAACAGAAATTGACCCATATGGATCCAGTCGGTAAGAGTGACCATGATGTGCTAGTATTTCAATTAAATATTTAATTGGACAAAGCTGAAGAACAGGCAAGATATGTTTATAATTTAAACAAGGGTAATTATGATAAATTAAGAAACATTGTACGAGAGTATGACAATTATTGACTGGGAGACAGTGTGACTGTCTGATCTGAATGTTGAGGATGCTTGGAATTGTATGAAAGGTGTGATGCATGGATTAAGTTTCCTCTACTAGCTTAACCCTTTCACCACCAATGTCGCATTTTTGCACCACAATGGTTTAACACCCATGTCACTAAAAAGCATCAAACCAGGGCCTGTTATCTGAAGACCCTATTTTTGTAACTTTGGGAGGTAAGGATATATAGGCTTAATATTATACATGTCACAGAAACATTTGCAATATCGCACATATTTTTTTCTGTGACTCGGGTAAGCTTAATGATATTTTTGCGCTGAAAAATGGCTGGCGGCGAAAGGGTTAATATCCTCTATGGAAGGAAGTGTGCGGGTAGAACAACAAAGTAACCTCCCTTTAGATGAATGACGTAACTTCCTGTGCAGTCAAGGCCAAATCAAAGAAGCAAAGATTGTTTTCACCTATCAATCGCTCGTTATGCGCTTCATTATCTTTTAGTACTTCATGTGTGTGAGAAACTGTTGGTAATGTACAAGAGGTGAAAACGGGATCCGCGAAAGATTGATGTTCTGTCTCAAGATTCAACAAGTAAAATTAATTATTAATTTAATGTATCATCATTTTTTGGGATATTCATATTGTATGCAAACCGAAACGAGAAAGACTGGGGAATAACTTTTGAAATTTGATAGAGAAGGTAACAAGTAAAGCTAATCAAGTAATGGGTTTAATCAAAAGATCTTTTCACTATCTTCATAAAGTTTTTTATTTGTTAAATTATACAAGGCTATGGTTCTACCTTGAGCACTTAGAGTATTGCAACTGTATATCACTATATCAGTATATGGCATCCTAACCTAAAAAGACAATCAATAGCAATTGAAAAAGTTCAGAGAAGAGCCACAAAATTAGTTAAAGCATGTAAAAATATGTCTTATGAGGAACGTTTAAACTTTCTAAAATTACCATCTTTAAAAGGAAGAAGGCTTTAGAGGGGATCTTCTTCTTCTTGACTGCGTGGCCACAATCAACACTTTGATTATTTTGCCACGGAACCGGGGAGGTTCTAGAGATTCAAGTATATAAAATTGTGCATAATCTTGATTATATGAATCTCAATTACTTTCATAAAATGTACAGTAGATAAAACAAAAAATAGTGATGGTAAATTGTTTCTTAACAGATCCAATACTAACACCCGCAAACACTTTTTTACTAACCGTGTTGTTCATGTGGAATGATCTACCAATTAACATAAAGAATGCACCTAACTTTAATGATTTCAAAAATCTTTTGGACGAAAGCCCAAATTCGAATTTAAAAAAAATTGCTTCAATGAATAAAAAAGCCATTCTCTCAAACAGATTTATGTTGTAATAGTTTTAGTTAAGCAGACTACTAAACAATTTGCCACAAGTCAAATTCATTGAGAAAAAAAGGGCCAAGGGCCTATAAATAGCCCTACACCTACCCACACACCCAGCTGGTCACGGTGTTGTATCCTTGGGAAAGATACTTTACTCCTATTTCCTGGTCCTTTGGATGAGACCTAAAACCGAGGTCCCGTGTGCGAACGCACGCACAAGATTTTGTGCGCACATTAAAACCCATTCCATTATTCGATATGAGTAGGCCGTGTGAGCCGGTGAAGTGGATGACATGAACCCACAAAGCATGCATCCTGTGCGCCAATAGCAGTCTAAATGAAGACTTTGGACATGGGGCAGGATAACCATCCCCAATCGGAAGAAGAAGAAGGTTAAATTATCTGGGTTTACCAGCTAAATAGGCATATACACCCGTGGGGTATAAACTAAGGATTAATCCTCTTTTTGCATATGTTTTGGCAGTGTGACTGTTTTTATTCTGTCAAACTGATAATGTCAATGTTTCGTTCTTTCCATTTCATCAAAATAACCTTAACCTAATCCTAACCCTATCATTTTCCCAAGCAAGGCAGAATGTGGCTTCATAATAAGCAGATTGCGTTCGTGTTGACGGTCTGCGAGTAGCCAGGTACTTGCCATCATTGAAAGCAAGAAGGATACAGGGTGATTTTGATTTTTTTCTACATCCTTATGTCAGTGTCATTCTCTTGAGTCTGACCCAAAGGATTGACTATCACCATGCACAGTGGAATGCAGCAAGTAGCAGATAACTCTGTGAACAATGTCATCATTGACAATGATTTCCTTGGAAAGACCAACGAAACTTATGAAAGATTTGTGTTCAACACACAAAATCAAAAGGCTGATGAGACTATGGATGACTACATTTCTGCTCTATGCACTCTTGCTTCAACCTGTAATTTCTGCGATTGCTTGAAAGACAGTCTGTTGAGAGACAGAATTGTCTTAGGCATCAAAGACAGCTATACCAGAAAGCGATTGTTGCAAGAAGCTGATCTGAATCTGGAGGCCTGCATCGCTATGTGTCGTGCTGCTGAAGCTACTTCTCCATCTCAGCCAGTGAAAACTGTGACATGGACTGAGGACACTACTGCAGTTCAAGCTGGTTCTGTGTCATCTGGGGATCAGAGGCCAGGCAAGAAGCAGGATTTGTCGCTGAACTTGAGGTGAGACGAGTGTGGGAAAATTTTATTTATTTTCAAACAGACACACACACACACACACACACACACACACACACACACACACACACACACACACATACACACACACACACACACACACACACACACACACACACACACACACACACACACACACACACACACACACACACACACACACTGAGAGAGAGAAAACAAACCACACACACTTGCATACACATTCATAGAGAGAAGTAAAAGGGGTGAGAGAGAGAAAGAGAGAGGGGGTAAATTGACTGGTAAGTCCTATGGGCTATAGTGTTAGGCAAAGAATTATACAGGAAATAATGTATGTAACATCTTTATTAAAGACAAGATTATATCTTAACAGGCTGGTATTATGTGTGTTGTGTGATTTCAGACACTGTGACCCAATGGCGTCCCCTGATGAAGTAGAGATGTCAGAGGTCAACTTCAACACAGAGTTGGATGATTCTGATGATGACTCAGCACTTCAGTGGACTACAGAGCAGCAGAGTTCAGGTCAGTGGCACTTGGACGGTCTTCAACAGACTGCATGGTGTAAGGCCCTGTGCACATTACGTGCAAATTCCTCACAGAAAACCGTCTGCAATCCACAGAATAATCTGGAAGTAAGAAATATGAAGGAATGTGCACATAGAGGCAGAACCCCATCCTCATATCCCATCCACATATTTCTTACTTTCTTTTGCTTTATTTGTGGATTGCAGATGGGATAAGCACATGGGTTTTCATATATATAAATATATGCACATGCCCTAATGGGGAACAGTGTGTGTGCACTGTATGAAAAGAAGTACCAAGAGGAGATAAACTTAGTAATTTCTTAAAAGTCCTTTATTTCATGTACTTGTTTACAATGTATTATTTATAAACTGAATTTATTTTTAAACTGAAAAACTAATTTTATCTTTAAACTGAAAAACTAATTTTATTTTTAAACTAAAAAACTAATTTTATTTTTAAACTGAAAAACTAATTTTATTTAATCTTTTAACAGTAGCGAGAAATAAAATAACAATTAGTCTTGCTGTGTGTTTTGTTCAGTATAAAAAGTAATAAAATACTATTAATGAAGTTCCTTCCCTGCCTGGTCCCCTGTCTCTGTAGTTCACCAGTGACAGGATGTGTGATGTCATAACATTTGATGTCATAGCCCTGGAATGATGATTTTTTGTTGTTTAGACACTCAGGAAAAATATCACTATAGTCTGGGAGCCCTCTCTATATAACGTATCTATAACCTTGAAGTTTCTTATAAAGAATTTTGTTTTGCTGTTTCTAAAACTTTAATGTCTGTACATAACAAATCCGCTGGGGGCCAGCGGGGGCCAGGTGGGCTAACTCGTTAATTGATGATTAAAAAATGATACTGACAGATCGAGTCGGCGCGGCTTGTCCATACTACGGGTAAGCCGACCTATGTTTGTGTGTGGGTGTCAACATGCGATCGACAGCTGCCGCTATATGTTTGACTGTTTGATGTCGCTGCTTGCACCCCTATCCATAAAATAAGCTATCCGTCTTGGGTCAAAGCGTTGTTCTAGTGAAGCGAAAGTAATGAAGATAACAAGATGCTAATTTTCTTCTAACATTTTTTTTATGATGCGTGAAGGAATGATCTCTTGGAAACCAAGACTTTTCTTCTATGGTAAGCAAAGTCGTTGACAAAAAAGCAATTAGCAATGATGATGATGATGTAGTAGTAGTAGCAGTAGTAATAGTAGCATAGCAGTAGCAGAGGTAGTCATAGAAGCTGCAGCAGCAGTAGGAGAAAGGACAGTTTTAGATCTAGAGTAGTAATAGTATCCAATAATAATGTATGCTAGTCAGTCATTTTCAACCATGACTGCCAGAAAAGGGCAGATGCCATCCCAGAGGGCCAGAATGTATTATAGTATAATACAATAATGAAAGGGCAAATCTCTATCTCTCTCACCCTCTCCCTCTCTCTCTCTCTCTCTCTCTCTCTCTCTCTCTCTCTCTCTCTCTCTCTCTCCTCTCTCTCTCTCCTCTGTCTGTCTGTCTGCTTGTCTCTCTGTCTGTCTCTCCCTCTCTCTCTCCCTCCGTCTCTCTCTGCGTCTCTCTCTCTCTCTCTCCTCTCTCTCTGTCTCTCTCTGCCCCTCTCTCTGTCTCTCTCCCTATCTCTGCCTCTCTCTGTGTCTCTGTCTCTCTCTCCTCTCTCTCGCTCTGTGTGTCTCTCTCTGTATCTCTCTCTCTGTCTCTCTCTCCCTGTCTCTCTCTGTCTCTCTCTCTCTGTTTCTCTCTCTCTTACTGTCTCTCTCTCTCACTGTGTGTGTGTGTGTCTCTCTCTGTCTCTGTCTCTCACTATCTGTCTCTCTCTATCTGTGTGTGTGTCTCTCTCTCTGTATCTCTCTCTCTGTCTCTCTCTCCCTGTCTCTGTCTCTCTCACTGTCTCTCTCTCACTGTGTGTGTGTGTGTGTGTGTGTGTGTGTGTGTGTGTGTGTGTGTGTGTGTGTGTCTCTCTCTCTGTATGTGTGTGTGTGTCTCTCTCTCTTTCTCTCTGTCTCTCTCTCTCTCTCTGTCCGAGTCCCTCTCTCCCCCTCTCTCTCTCTCTCTCTCTGTCTCTCTCTCTCTCTCTCTCTCTCTCTCTCCCTCTGTCTCTGACACACACTCTCTCTCTCCCTGTTTTTCTCCCTCTCTCTGTCTCTATGTCTCTCTCTCACTGTCTCTCTCTTTATCTCTCTCTCTCTCGCTATGTGTGTGTCTCTCTCTCTGTCTGTCTCTCTGTGTGTGTGTGTCTCTCTCGCTGTATCTCTCTCTCTGTATCTCTCTCTCTGTCTGTCTCTCTGTGTCTGTCTCTCCCTCTGCCTCTGTCTCTCTCTTTCTCTGTCTCCCTCTCTGTCTCTCTCCCTCTCTCTGTCTCTCTCTCACTGTCTCTCTCTCTCTCTCTCTCTCTCTCTCTCTCTCTCTCTCTCTCTCTCTCTCTCTCTGTGTCTCTCTCTCTCTCTGTCTCTCTCTTTGTCTCACACTCTCTGTCTCTTTCTCTCTCTGTCTCTGACTCTCTCTCTCTTTGTCTGTGTGTGTGTGCGTGTGCGTGCGCGCGCATGGAGTATGGGTTCCAGTGAACCCACATTGTCCAAAATAAGTATAAACACATTTAGTCCTCTTTAAAATGTATGGGTGTGGGTGAACCCACACGATGCTTACCGCAAAGTCAAAAGCAGCATCCGGTGAAGGTTAAAACATATATGAAAACTATTTTTAAATTAACCCTTTTCACCAGCCATATTTCAGCCAAAAAATGTCAATTAAATTTACCTGGGTAGAGAACGAAATCTATCTGCAATATTGGGGATTCTTCTGTGACATATATAAAATAAGGTCTATCCTTACTTCCCAAAACTAAGACAATAGGGTCTTTGGATAATAGACTCCAATTTGATGCCTTTTAGTGACTGTGGTGGTAAAATGCGCCTTTGGCGGTGAAAGGGTTAAATTAAAAAAGAATCTATTGTTGGTTGCATTGTGCTTTAAAACCTATAAACCAGGTATAAACTAGCCATTATCCAAGCTTGCGTGTAATTTATGTCCTTATATTGAGCGAATGGTGTATCAATCTTTACACCTCGCTGGCGGCCATTTTGAAATTACGTTAATATTTAAAATTGCCCAAACTTTTCAGCCCGGCCCATCAGATTTTCAATCAGCTATATAAACTTAAGTAAAAACTGCAAACAAAAATTCTTTATGATGCATTGCAAGGTATTCATGCACGGCCCTGGGACTACTAGACCATTTTCTCATATTGAGTCTAACAGGTCTCTTTTTTATATTTTTATAATAAGAAAATTAGTAATGTATCTGTTTTCCTCTTGCAGTGAAGGGGTTGAGCTCTTTCAATGTGATTTATATCAAACGAAGTGCCTGGTACAAGGACACTGATTCAATCAACTGGCGGGAGAGGGGAGGGGGGGGGGGGGGGGGGGTGTCAAACCTTGACAAAGATGGTTGTAATCATTTTGAAGCCCGCCAGAGTAAACAGTTGATGAACGTGTGTTGCAGGTTTTCCCAGGGACAGGACTGAGCACAATGTGAGTACTATCATCGTCTCCTGTGTGTTTACAGTTACCATCACTAAGTGGGTTTTTTTGTATGTTGTTCCCAAGTAAAATAGTTTGCTTGCCATAATCACCTGACGCAGAGACAGTTGTTATCAGGTTAATGGAAAATCATGATACCTACAGCTTAGCCTTTGCTGAATGACACTGACTGTTAAAGTAGGAGGCATTAGCACTGAGTCTTTGTGCTCCAACCAAGGCAGTCCACTGGCCTTTGGGGACCTTCCCAAATGCCAGCTATCCTAGTCTTTTTTTCTGAAATGTGTTGATGTCCTCAGGGCAAGGTTTTACAGCAACAAAAGAGTCATCCCAGCTCTCCAGAATAACAGTCACCTCTGTTGTTGTTTGCGATTCAAGGTCCGACATGGTGTGCATGTGTACGTACACACACACACACACACACACACAACAACAACAACAACAAAGACAACAACAACATACAGTATTTATACAGTGCTGAATCTCGATAGAAATCATACACACACACACACATATGCATATGTCTGCCTTGTGTGACCATGCCTCATTCTTTTGGATAGGGTTCCAAGTGAATGACAAAGCTGAACTGCATAGGGCGGGGCACAAGCAACCATTGTGTTTTCCAGAAAAAAAGTTTGCTACATTACTTCTTCTGCATTCCCAGGCCATGTGGCCATTATGAGTAAGATACAGTCGAACCCGCTTATAAGAAAACCTGCTTATAAGAAAGCAATTTTTTTTCCCCGGTCGAACTCCTTCTTTCTTATGTATTATCAAAACTCGGATATAAGAAAACCGCTTATAAGAAAACTCGGTTATAATGAAGCAAATTCGTTCTCCCATCCGCGATGTAAACTCGGATATAAGAAAATGATTTCATACAAGGGAGTTGGTTTGCAGTTCATTTTCTTATAAGCGAGTTTGATTTTCTTATAAGCGATTTAAACAAAAATTAGGGCATGAACTGAAAGGATGTTCCAAAAAGTGCAGTCGTTCCAACAAAACAAACAAAAAAGGAACATTTACGTCAGAGCAGCTACGTCACAGACACTCTAACCTTAACATAGAAAGATACAGCTGAATCCGCTTATAAGAAACTTGCTTTTAAGAAAACTTGCTTATAATGAAGCAAAAACATTTCCCTGCCGAACTTCTTCTTTCTTATCTATGATCAAAACTCGGGATATAAGAAACTCGCTTATAAGAAAACTCGGTTATAAGCAAGCAAATTCCTTCTCCCATCCGCAATGGAAACTTGGACATAAGAAAAGTATGTCATACAAGAGAGTTGGTTTGCAGTTCATTTTTTTTTAATAAGCGAGCTCTATTTTCTTATAAGCGAATTACCATTGACAACATTTTCTTAAAGACCCACCAGATCACATGTCAAAATCACGAGTTCCACATGTTTTCCCTCTTATAGCTGGTACGGAATCTTGTTTTGACCAGGTTTGACTCCCATACAAATGCCCCCAAATTGAAAACGAAACATTTTAAAGAGGAGCCTCAATTTGAAGTTGGGGGAATTTGTATGTGGATCACAGCTACCCAGAAAAAAACAAGGGACTTAATTGTGTCTTTAAAAGTGAGTTGGACCTGAACTGAAAGGATGTTCCGAGAAAATTGAAGTCGTTCCAAAAAGGGAAAGTTTACCTCATACCAGTTGTGTCACAGACATTCTAAACAGTACAGGCACTTGATTGCAAGATTAATTGAGTTGTTTTTGTTCCTTTATTCTATTCTTTCCTTCAGTATTCTGTGCAAAATAAATGTTGAGCAGAAGAAAAAAATATGAGTGCCGGTACTTTTGTGTTGGTGGTAGAGAGACTGTCCATCATTTTATTTTCAGCAGCAATGGCAGAGAGGAAAAGGCAATCCATTTCTTTAAGAAGATAAATACAAATAACTGAATATGTGGATGGAAATCCACATAAACA
The DNA here is from genome assembly GCA_017654935.2 of Phymorhynchus buccinoides. NCBI lineage: Eukaryota > Metazoa > Mollusca > Gastropoda > Neogastropoda > Raphitomidae > Phymorhynchus > Phymorhynchus buccinoides. The sequence goes on along the minus strand of JAGGCT020004248.1, from coordinate 4,952,088 downwards.
AAAGCAAACGATTTATAAAAAGCTGCATGGGTGGACAGTAAATGGTAATAGTTCAGTACAAGAAAGGTGAAAGGGTACGTATTTGATAACAGTGAAAAGGAAAAAAAAAGCTTGTTAGTTTGAGTGGTTGTAGGCACCTTTAAATCTTCTTCTTAGTAGACGATTTTGATTTTATGATGTAAGAAATGCATCAAATTAGGAAAAAGGATGTTCTCTTCATTTTGTTTCGGATATAAGAAAACTCGAATATGGTAATAACCAAAAAATGATCTCCCTTCGATTTTCTTATAACCGAGTTTTGCTGTATTTTGATTTTATGATGTAAAACATGAGTCATAGGTAGCAAGTTTCTTTATAGTCCATTGGCATTGTACAAACGCAAATACAAAATTGTCTTCCACTGTGTAAAATGAGTTATACATCCAAATTAGAATATTGATTAATAACAAGAAACAGAAATTTACATTTAAACAAATATGTTACTCTCACACCACACCCACTCATTCATGTGCTCTCCGCTATCTTGCTCGCTCATCATGCATCTCGCACCACGTCTGCCTTCATTTTTGTTTTTAATTTTCTGTTCTGTTCTTTTTTTTTTTCCTCCTTTGTTTTGCATTTTTCCCCCATTTTTTCATGCACCAAATTAGGTAAAAGCATTTTCTCTTCGTTTTATGTTTCTGTTTGTCTTTTATTTTATTTTTTTCTCTTTTATTTTTTCCCTTTTCCCCCATTCAAATCGGTTATAAGAAAACAAATTCAAAATGTTTTCTTATATCCGAGTATCGAGTATCTGAGTATCGGGTATAAGAAAACCCGGATATAAGAAAACAAAAAATTATCTCCCTTTGATTTTCTTATAACCGGGTTTTACTGTACATATGTGTCCTGATTTTGAGTTTTCACTGGTCTAAAAAAAAAAGAATGCAAAGGGAAAAGCAGAATCAAAGAGAGTGACAGATTACAAGAAGTTACAAGCACAGAACTTCTAGAAGGTGGGGGAACTATTTCAATTTGTAGGAAATATGCAGAGTATCCCCCCAAAAGAAGCAGCATTACAAAACTTGTTTTCCACCTTGTTCTTAACGAGGAATCACACACTGATCTATTTATTTGTTATATTCAGAGATTTTGTTTGACTTTTTCTGAAACGAAAATAAAAACTGTATGTGTATGAAATGCTAGTGTTCAAAAGGCTAAGTATTAAAGGACAGATTATCTTTTTGCTTCTTTTATTGAAAATCTACACGCATGATGACTGAATGGAAAACTGCTTTGTGAAGATTTTTTGAATTGTACATTTGTGTTTTTTGCAGAAGCAAGAATCAGCATGGTCCATAGAGGAAGACTCACCAGATCAGCCCTCAGCTGTCTACTGCACAGTACAGCCCATGTCTGACAACACTTCTGGGTCACTGCTGTCTCTGAAAAGAGGTTGTGTGTGTCAGCATTGTTCTGCTGCCTTTGTGCTGGTCAGCAGTTTGGAACTCCACCTGGCGTCAGTTCATGGAGAGAAACTGCACATGGTGTTACCTGGGTCCTCCATACCTGACAGATGTGACGCTGGTAACTGTAGCAACACAGACATTGATGAAGAGCTGGATAGTCATAGCAAAAGAAACATGACAACAGACAAAGTTGAAGATTGTGGTACTAACTCTAAAGATGGAAAGAAAAGGAAGAGACCATTTGTGTGCGATTTCTGCAGAAAGTCTTTCTATAAGCCCAGTCATCTGGTGAGACACAAACTGAAACATTGTGTTAAGTCATTTGTGTGTGATGTGTGCAGCAAGAGCTGTACTGGGATTAGGAACCTGAAGCAACACAAAAGAGCCCACACAGGGGACAGGCCGTACAAGTGCCCACACTGTGACAGTGGTTTTAAGCTGTTGGGTAGTTTACACTACCACATAAAATCAGTTCATGAAGGCAACAAACATCTTTGTGATGTCTGTGGGGCAGCGTTTTCTACGAATGCCAATTTTACAGTGCACAGGAGAATTCACACAGGTGAAAAACCTCACGTGTGTTCAGACTGTGGGAAAAGTTTTACCCAGTTTAGTACTCTAGCACAACATCGTCTGACCCACACAGGAATCAAAACCCACATGTGTGCAGACTGTGGGAAAAGTTTTGCCCGGTCTTCTGATCTACGAAGACATCATCTGTCACACACTGGAGAGAAACCTCATGTGTGCTCAAACTGTGGGAAAGGGTTTTCCAATCTCACTCATCTTGCAAGACATCGTCTGATTCACTCTGGTGAGAAACCCCACATCTGTCCTCACTGTCCTTATGCTTGCACCACCGCACAGAACTTGAGGAAACATACAGCGAGCAAACATCAATAACACTTCTACATTGACCCTTATTTTCTTTCAATGTCATTGGTCACATAGAGCAAAAGAGAGTGTGTACCTAGCATGCAAAAGAAAGACTCAAAGAGAAGGGGGAGGGTGTGTGTGTGTGATAAAATAATACAGTGGAACCTCCCTTATAAGACCTTAAAAAAATCATCCAAAATGGTCTTATAAGGGAAGTAATTTTAATACTTACAAAGAAGAGCAATGTCTCAGAGAAGTAGGTCTTATGTAGGAGGTTCCACTGTATTGATAAAAGAAAATGAAGGTGCTCTGAGGTGAGCTTAAATTTTTGCTTGAATGAAGTGAAGGATGTTTAAATTGTTATTATCACGAAGATGATGTAAATTGTAAACTCTTAACTTTATCTGACTTCTTTCTTTCCTAGTAGGCCCCAACCCCCTTCCCTACACCACCATCCCACCCCCTCCTCTGCAAAAAAAGAAAAAGATATAATAGAGTAAGAGAGACCATTCTATATATCCATGCATATTTGGATGTGTGTGTATTACTGTGTGTGTGTGTGTGTGTGTGTGTGTGTGTGTGTGTATACATAAAACAAAATTTATGAGAACAAAATATATTATGACATTGCCTAATAAATATATTATAATCTTTTAACATGGTGTTGTCTACTTGCCAGCCTTAAGGTCCCCATTGTGAACCCGGAAGTGTTGAGTACTGTAAGGTTTTTTTGCGGAAATGTACTGTATGGGTCTCCAGCAGTCAGAAAATGCCGGATGCTAACTTGCATGTGTTGAGCAATTTGCATAATTAGCATAATTAGCTCAAATTAGCATAATTACCTCTATCAGTAATATCTCGGCAACCCCTTGGCCGATTTGGACGATCTTAGAGTGGTTTTCGGGGTTATTGGTGACTGAATCCATTTATGACATTTCTGAAATTCAATATGGCCACCACTTCCGGTTTAAACCGGAAGTGGCCATATTTCAGCCCCCGGTGGGCAATAATTGAAATAACGTCAACTCAGTTATAAATTGCAGGATGTTTATACAACAAAATATGAATTTAATCTTATATTAATCAAGGCCCACCCTGATACAGTGTTGAGTACCATCGCCTACTTCGACACATCACTCATGCGGCTCAGCATGAGCCACAGTCATATCACATTTGACATGCAGCTATACCAGATCGCTTGCCTGATCAAGTGGAGTGATCCGCAGCAATGGTCATCTGTGGTGTTAAGACCTGGGATGATGCACACTCTCATGTCATTCATCGGCTCAATTGGAGTGCTCATGAAGTCAACCGGTCTGGAGGAGCTAGTAGGTGCGTCGTTTGGAGGCCTGACGTCCATCTTCAACGGGAAAGCCTGGCCCAAGGCTATGCGTGCCTTCCGTATGGTTGTGTCTGCTCTGCTCCATGACTTCTTAGAGGAGGGAGAGAAGACCCACGAGCAGATAACAGCATACCTGGAGAAAGCAAGAGAGCACCCCACAGGCCAGCTCTGGGTGGATTGCTTCATCACCCCAACCCTGATAGCGCACACATTCTGGCGAGCAGAACGAGAGGGTGACTGGCTGCTGCAACAACACTGCCTTGAAGAGATGCTGCCCTATTTCTTTGCCGCTGGTCATCACCACTACGCGAGATGGATCACATGGTATCTGCGCGACATGCAGCATCTTCCTGATACCGCCAAGGATGACCTCCTCGCCGGAAGCCATGTGTGTCGCCACTCAGATGGTGCAGCTGCTGTGAGTGCAGATATGTTCGGGGAGCAGACATGCATCAAGCAAGGGAAGGGAGCAGGAGGCATGAAGGGCATCTCCACCAACCCCGAGCAGGTTGCCGTATGGATCCAATCCTTTGGCATCTGCTCACATCTCTCAAAGTCATTTGACGAGGTGTACAATGATGCAACAGGACTGGACAAGACACAGAATCCCAACAGACACAAAGAAGAGGGTAAAGGACGGCGGGAGTTGGACGCTGATGACCGAGCCAAAATCCTGAGAGTGTTGCACGATAACTCCCACCCACTCACCACAGAGATTACTACCCTCTACCATATCATGAACGGTCAGGTGGCAGATGAAAAGGTGAATGTGCAAGATGCATTGAAGATTGGCAGAGGCATGAGCACGAAGTTCTCTTCATTGCTACCTGGGGGATTTCATACACCCATTTCAAAGAAGGTGGTGACGATGAAATTCATGCCGAAAGGAGTGAAGGTCAATGGGAAGATCGTACGTGACCTGCAGGCAATATTCGCTCAGCTGCTCGTGGTGGGGAGCAAGAGACACATGGAGCTATCTGCTCTCTTCGACTTTGAGCTTGGTCCTGTCCCTGCTTCCTTGATTGATGAGTATGGATGCCTCAGGAAAGGTAATAAGTATGTGATCGTCCAGCGCCTTGGAGTCCTTGATCCCAATCCCCAACCACCCGATGTCATACTTGTTGATGCATCGCAGCTCATCTACCACGTGGTGTGGCCATCCGCAGGTACTGTGGCTGACCTCGCAGCCAGCATGGGGCGCCGGCTTCATCAGCACATCACGCAAACATACGTTATTTTTGACCGGTACCAGCAACTCTCTGCCAAAGACCACGAGCGGCAGAGGAGAGCTGCGGAGAGCTCTACAGTGTACCACCTCTCACTGACAACCCCTCTACCTGGCCGAGACACAGTCATGAAGAACAAGACGAACAAGAGGAGGCTGGGAGAGCTCCTGTGCACGCAGAGCATAGGAGATCACATTGAGCTGGTCAGCAGAGCAGACAGTATCGTCACTCATGACGAGGCTGATGTCTCCCTCATCTCGTACATGTTAGATGCAGCCAGACACGGAGCTGCAACCATCCGCATTCTCTGTGACGACACTGATGTGTTCGTGCTCATGGTCTATTGGTGTTGGAAGGCTGGTATTACATGTCGCCTGCAGATGGAGAAAATGGAATGGAACTGTTCTGGATATCAATTCAACAGCACAGAAGCTGGGTGATCAGTGTCGCTTCATCCTGGCAGTGCACGCACTCTCTGGTTGTGACACCACCTCTTACCCTGCAGGGAAAGGTAAGGTATCTGCGCTCAAAGCCATGAGTGTGGTATCTGGTGACCTGCTTCACTTCATCGGGGAGGAGGGAGCTACTGACTTGCAGATAACAGAGGCAGTAAGGGGTTTCTTCCTGGCTCTCTACAACGAGAATGAGTCGGCAAATCTGAACGTCGCCAGGTATAACATCTACCGAAAGCGCCCCCCCCCCCCCCCCCAGCACTAAAGACACTGCCTCCTACAGAGGGCAATGCACACCTCCACGGACAACGAGCGCATATACAGGTGCTACTTTGGAAAGCAGCAGACCGTCCTCGCCCACCAACTTTGGACATCACCAATTTCGGATGGATCAAGAAAAGAGGTGCAAAGGAAGGCGATGAAGTTGTAATGCCAGTCCTGGACACGAGCCCTGTTGCTCCTCCTGCCCTGATGGATGTCATCAGCTGTGGCTGCAAAGCTGAAACGCCATGCACAACAGTGAAGTGCAGCTGTGCAGCCGAAGGCCTGGCCTGTACCAGCTACTGCCTCTGCGAAGGTTGTGAAGGTACATGTTGCAACCCACTCACACGTGCTCAGCAAGAAAGGGAAGAAGACATGAACGTAGAGTTTGGAGAAGGAGAAGAAGGAGACACAACAGAAGAGGATGAGGATGAGGATGTAACTGATGATGATGTGATTTAGGGGGCTGAAATATGGCCATTTCCGGTTTAAACCGGAAGTGGCGGCCATCTTGAATTTCAGAAATGTCATAAATGGATTCAGAGTCACCAATAACCCCGAAAACCACTCTAAGATCGTCCGAATCGGCCAAGGGGTTGCCGAGATATTACCGATAGAGGTAATTATGCTAATTTGAGCTAATTATGCAAATTGCTCAACACATGCAAGTTAGCATCCGGCATTTTCTGACTGCTGGGGACCCATACAGTACATTTCCGCAAAAAAAACCTTACAGTACTCGACACTTCCGGGTTCACATGTTTGGCAAATAGACTATGTTGCTGATTTTATTTCGTCTTTAGTGATGAATATCATTATTCAAAATGATTTTGTAATTCAGTGTACATATTTTTTGAGGGAACATCGAGATATTTTGCCGATTAATATAAGTAATCATCAGTTTTTAATTTTTGTCAGTTTATGTCCAAGCCAGAATTCCAATTAAAAATTGCAAAATTTATAAGATCAGGAAAAGTTGTTTGACAATTGACTGCAGCTTAGTTTGTTTGATGAATTTTTGTTGTTGTTGTTGCTTATGGCCACTTGTTTTATATTCTGTTTATTCTCCATGCCCCCAGGAGGGGTCAAAGGATTATTATTAAATTGAAATAGCGTTATGGCGTTCCTGTGATTGCAGTGTGATAGATTAATATGGGATGGGAAGAGGCAAATGAGTAAATGATATTTTTGTTTAATTTGTAACGTTAATACAACATAAGCGCATAGAGCTTAAAGATATGCACTGTAGTAATTTTCTTACTAAATGTGTGTGTGTGTGCGTGTGATAGATTGATATGGGATGGGAAGGGCAAACGAGTATGTAATTATATTTTTGTTTAATTTGTAACGTTAATACAATGGACAACTTTTTTTTTTTTTTTTCTTTTTTTTTTTCAAGCATAGAGCTTAAAGATATGCACTGTAGTAAATGTTCTGCCCTTGACAAAATCTAACATCATAAATGTGGACTAATTTTAGCCGTCGTTGTTGTTTTGTTTTTTCCCCCCTTATTTCAGTCATCAGAAGATTGTGTTCCAGATTCCTTCAGCTCTGTTGATTGAAACTAATATAGTCTGTGACCATATCCTGTTTGTTTGTTTGTTGTTCATTCTCGTGGATGCTGTCAGTCCATCATTGTTTCTCTGTCTGTCTCTCTGTCTCCCTCAACAGTTTCCTGGAGGATTGTTTTGGCAAGGCTGATGGATCTTGTTCTTCTTTTTTAGTTTTATTAAGGGATTTGATCACATTTTTAATTTTGTTGTGTTGTGTTGTGTTGTTAGAGGTTGGTTTTTTTAATAGGTCAGTTGTCAGTGATAGTCTATGAGGAAGGAAAGGGGTGTGTGGGACATTTTGACCAAATGACAACTTTTTCTTTGCTACTGGGATTAACATGTGCTAAGTGCACAGGACCTTCGTTTTATCGTCTCAACCGAAAGACTCCACTTTCAGACCGTAAGAACTAGTGCAAAGTGAGAGGAAAAATCACCTGTACCCAGCTTCGAATGCAAACATTTTATGCTGCCCAGTGTGTTGATAGACCATGAATTGGGGTGAAGGATGTTGTTATATTTTTGTGGATTTTCCAATGTGTCATTTTTCTCTTGAGTCAACCAGGATACCTTGACGTGTGTTCAGCACTTCAGGTGATGTAATATGATTTTCGTATTTGGTGCATCTTTCTTTGCACATGATGCAATAATGAATATCAAAATCTGTTGATATCATGTTTTGTAAGATGAACACTTTTGCAGGTGTGTTTTGTGATATGGACCTAGTATAAGCTTCTTCTTCTTCTTCCTGTTCAGGCAGCCATTTCATCACATTGGACATTCTGCCTACCTATCAGCTATGTTGTTGTTGTGTGTGTGTCTTAAGTAATAAAGCAGAAGAATTTGCACTTAGCAATGTGCTAAACAAATATGTATGAATTGATAATAATATAATAATATAATAATATGGAATTTATATAAGCGCTCTTTCTCACATGAGCTCATTTCGCTTTACATGATTAACGAAGCACATTAAGGCAAACAAATAATTATCATTAGAAAGTAAATAAGAACGATGCCTACACACAACGTTCTCTTACTTCTTACTCACACACACACACACACACACACACACACACACACACCACACACACCACACACACACAGACACACACACACACACGCACACATAACACACATGGCATGCGCACACGCACACTCGCACACTATTAATTATCATCAAGTAAAATAGTTACAACATGAACATTCTAAGAAGCAACATAGAGACCACATTCACATTTCCCAGCAAGTTTGATACAAACTGCAACTTGAAATAAAATCATACTGCCATCGACATATCAATTCATGACTAATTATAATAAGACAAATTTTTGCAAAACAAAAATACACTTCTACCTCATTTACAAGCATTTGCAGTTTACAAGACGTTAGACATTCTACATACAAAATACGAATAATAAAATATTGTAAATACATTTTTTACAAGTTTCTGCAATAAACGGAGCCCCCCCCCCCCCCCCTACAACACACCACACCTCCACACAAACACTAATCAATCATAATATGTCCGAAACAAGTGAGTTTTAGGCAGAGCGAGGCGGATATAGTCAATGAGCGAACATGTTGTGGGAGGGAATTCCATAGTGAGGTGCTAAATAGTAAAAGATCGTTTTCACCAAACGATTTCGTGTGACCCGAGGAACTTGAGTGTGCAAGCAGCCAGAGGAATAACGTAGGGAGCGAGCAGGTAAATATACAGTTACTAGTTCGGAGAGATAGACGGGACCCAGAGGAGTGACAGCACCGAAAAAAATGGGGGGCAAGCTATTTTTACTTGATTCTAGCCTCTACTGGCAGCCAGTGCAAGTTACGAATGAGTGTTATATGAATCCGAACTGGAAATCTTGAGAGTGAGCGTGCTGCACTGTTTTGCAGTTTTTGACACGTTGCAGGAGATACTTAGGACAGCCACAGAGAAGGAGTTGCAATAGTCATCCGGGAAAGAATAAAGGCTAGAATAGAGTTTTCCGTGGCTGCAACAGATAGAAATGTCGAACAGCACTTGATTCTCTGAGCTCATAATTGGATGGAACCGTATTGATTAATAACCTTTTTTGCATTGTAAGATTTTGAATCGGGGTAACGCCGAGATTCTTTTGCTGACTTTGAAACTGACACAAGCATTGCAACTGTAAAGAGTTTCTGGAAGAGATATCGTTGGCAGACTACGCTGAGGGACACAATCAGAGCTTCCGTTTGGGGGGCAATCATTAGTTTAATTTGTGCATGTCCATCCAGGATTTGACATGAAGGCAGGATTCCATAGACTGAATGAGCGTGTCAAGTGTGGGTAGGTTCCGCCCGATTTTTGAAGCTGGGTATCAATCAGCAAAGGAATGGTCAATAACAGAGTGACTAGCAAAAAATCAGAGAGAGGATCGTGTACAGGCCAAAGAAAAGCTGGCAAATACAGATCCTGAGTACACCACAAGATTACTTCGGATCTGAACTGCAGTTGTTGATCAAGACAGTCTGAAAGCGATTGTTAGAATATGAGGAACACTGTAGAACTGTAGGCTAATAAGAATGAGAAAGCATATTTTAATGCTGTCTTATTTCAGTTTTACAAAGGAAGAGTTTACCAAAACAAAAAAATGAAGGCGATGTGTACTTATACTTACGACTTTAAATACTTCATATTACGATATTCTTGATAGAAACACAGGCCTAAATGTGTACACAGGGTACGAAGAATGAACTGTGAAAATAATTTGAAGGAATGCTTCTTTTATGTAAACAAAACTGTAACGGTCAAGATGTGCCCCCCCCCTAACATTTCTCGGTTAATTGTATTTTCGCGTTATTGCCTTTCTTACCATACCATACGCTGTATTTTAGGACATTTTCAACCAAATTATCTTTTGAATACTAACCTAGCCCTAACCCTAACCCGTAACCCCCCACCCATAGACACGGAAAACGCAACGACCACACTGTGACAATCGCGGTGTACTTCAGTACATAGTGGGGGTAGGGTAGGTTAGGGCTAGGATTAGTATTCCAAAAGGTATTAGCTAAAATGTTCCTAAAATCCAGATTTATTGTATTGCAAAGAAGCAAAATGGAAAAATAGAATAACCGAGAAATGCAGGAGGTGGCAACATCTTTAATTTAAAAACTGCAGATGTTTAAAATGAATGGTTACACTTAAGAATTTTACATAGATGCCTAAGAACAAATGTTATTCTGAAAGATATGGGCGGAGAGACATGATCAATGATCTAGGCAATTTTGTAATACAACAAAGATAGCATCCCCATATGTTTGGAAATATTACATTATTCCACGTTTTGGTCTCAGTGTCATGCCATTGATGATAACTGCCAAAATGTATGTTATTATTTGTACATATTTCAGAGCACTTGCAATTGTTGGAGTGAATAAAATATACAAATCATCAATCTTTTATTTTATGTTCTTATTTTGCAAAAGAATACTATACACTGTAAGCTAAACAAGATATATCTGTGTTTAACAGGGCAAACATTAAAACTGAATATCAGATACCAAAATAAGAAGAATCGTCTCTCACAAAAAGAACTTTATTGAGCTAATTGTTTTGCTGCGGTGGCTCTTTCACTGCACTATTCAATATTATATAAACTGAATTATAAAACTTTGACAAAACAGTATTCCTATAATGATTACCTTAATATATGTATTTTCATTTTAGCATGTAAGCTTGTTTAACGTTGTCTATGTTTGACTACGAAATCAGGCTCATGAAATAATGAGAACAAAGTTACAATTTGCAATGATGCCTTTTAGAACAAATAAGATTCATTAAGATGGAGTTATAACAGGTCTGGGTGTAATGTTTTTTGTTTGTTTATAACTGATATTGTTGGATATATGATCATGTAATTTGAAAAACATTTGAACATGATGTCCTATTTTCCAGAGCTTGAACCACAATTCACAATGTTGAGCTCTTGTTCTGTTTATACTCCACATAGTGATTCAATAAACTTATCTCAAGATTTTGTGCTAACATTTTTGAATAACTTCCATGGCCATAGTTGTGTGTTTTTAATGTGTTTGTCCGTTTGGTATGTTGTTTGGTCTTCTTTACATATTTTTATTTGTTTTTTTTTGGCTTCTTATTTGCTTTTTTCCCCCTTGTGAAAATATTTGTGAAAAATTACCAATAAAAAAAAGAAGAGTTTACTAATGTGGTCATGTGTGTAAATACCATGTATAGTTGTTGCAAATCGTGTCAAAGAAAACTTTCAATTGCGGTGGTTTTTTATCATGGGCATGGTCTAAAAGTTCGTAGCCATTATTAGTGAACGAGTGGGTCACAAAACAGCTTAAATACACACACACTTCACCCCTATAAGTTAGTTTTAACATAAAATTGCTCAAACTGAATTTCAAGCACAACTCAAAATATGGCATCCCCCAACCACCCACACCCATCTAATACACGATTAGTGGATAGAATGTTAATCATAGACTCACACACACATGAATAGTAAACGTTCCAGCTATATGATTTTACACTAATGATGAGAATTGACTCCAAGTGATCTCAGTAACCAACCAACATAGCACTGGCCTGCAGTGGTTGAGCCACAATTTGTGTTTTGTCGTTTGATTTTCACCTTTGACTCTGCTCTGTGTAGAATTGAGAGCTGAATGATTATTTTGTTTTTACAATTACAGTTGTAGAGAATCAGTTTTTACGGCTTTGGTCTTTTGTGAATGACTACAACTTTCAAAATAGGAGGCATAACTTAGTGCTGCAGCCTCTGGGAATTGGTTAGCATTTGAGACAATCCCAATTGTCATCAGTCCTCACTGCCAGAGATGGGGATGTACCCTGGGCATGGTGTGTCCATGCCATTAACGTAATATTCCATCCGCTTTCCAAAATAGCACTGCCCTCTTTACTATCTGTTGGTGATAGTCGACACGACTGACAAGCACACAACTACAGGTTAATACGAGACAGGGGCACCACAACACAGACAGGAGCATTCCTCACACACCAATCCAAAGCAAAATTCACTTGTTTATTTTTTATTCAAAGTATTTGGAACAATGGTACCATGTCTTGCAAATCTAAGTGATCTCAAATATAATA
>JAGGCT020004248.1:4900119-4939326 GCA_017654935.2 Phymorhynchus buccinoides | reverse complement strand
TGGTGGTTGTGTTCAGCTACTCCACTTTCAGTGAAAACTATTACCACACGCTCACAACACAAATGGCTTAACACACTATGAATCATTTTGTGTCTCTTCGTACGCTGGGCAGGAAAGACTTTCTCAGACGTCCACACATGCTTTTTCCTGCCTTCTTTCCAACCTCCATCACCGCATCAATTATCATCAACTTCTTTTCCTCTCCTTTTTCTCCTTCCCCCAGTATCTGCACTCTTATCTATGTCCCTTGTTTTGCTACAGTTTTTTCTAGCATCACATCTATCAGGTGTGGAGGACCCAGGTAACACAACGTGCAGTTTCTCTCCATGAACTGATGCTAGGTGGAGTTCCAAACTGCTGACCAGCACAAAGGCAGCAGAACAAAGGCAGCACGGGTGAACTGTGTGCAGAGAAGTCGTACATTGCCAATTTCCCACAACAGCTGAGGGCGGAGCTGGTGAGTCTTCCCCCATGGACCATGCTGGCTCCAGTTTCTGTGAAAACAGAAACGCAAAATACACAAAACCTTTCACAAAGCACAGTTGGGGTTTTGTGGGTTTTGTTCACTTTAAAAAAAAATATTATTGAACCTTTTCTTAAAACTTTTTCAAATACAGAACAATAAACATAACTAAGAAAAATAATACAAACCACATGACAAAAAACCCAACAACAAAACATATACACACACAAACACATACGCCTACACATATTCACACACACACCCACACTCACTCACCCACACAGATACGCCATACCACACATATAACTAATTACTGAGGTTTAATACTACGTACAAAGCACCGTTTTTTCATTTCAGGTATCCATTTTTTTGTAGATTTATCCCGTTACACAATAACACAACACACACAAAAAAAGGGGGCGGGGGGGGGGGGGGGGGGGTGTACATCATAATACACACACAGTTCCAAATACATAACTACACAATGGAACCTCCCTTATAAGACCTCTCATCAAAAAACTCCCTCCCTACATAGACCCTGACTACGGTACTCCTGGAGACAATTGCCCTTCTTTGTAAGTAATTAAATTACCCTCCTTTTATAGACCCCTCCCAACTTATACGAACCTCATTTTTGGATATTTTTGAAGGTCTTTAAGAAGGTTCTACTGTAATATCCTTTTTGCATGTGACCCCACCAACTATCTGTGTTTTGAGGATTGTTTGCCGTAAGCAATGTGGAAAAGATATTTTGAAATATTGAAACCTTTTTTTTTCCGGACAATGCCATGGGTGCAAATTAGACTTTTGCACCAAAATGGTTTTCAAACATTAGTCCGTTGCTCTGGTTATAATTCTTTCTTATGCAAATGCAGCTTAGGCCTTCAGGTCTCATGCATTTTTGAATTTGACGCAAATTCACTAATCTAGGCAAAGGTTTTCCAAACCACAGATACAATTGTGGTGTAGGTCATGTTGTGTGTTTGTGTGGTGTGGGTGTGTGTGTGTGTGTTGTGTGCGTGTGCGTGCTGTGCGTGCGGTGTGAGTTGTGTGTGTTGTGTTGTGTGTGTGTGAAAGTCAAGTCAAAAAGTCAAAATACCTTTATTTATCACATTAGGTGACTTACAGTGTGTCCTCGTAACAAGGCACCATTACAAGCAAGGAAACACATTTTTGCATGCATTAAATGGAACAAAACTAAGAAAATGGGACACCACTCATGCTTCTCAAATAAGTTGGACTAGTTAGGGTCTATACAAGCCACTATCAAAAAACGTTTAAGAAACGTGTTGTGTGTTGTGTGTGGTGTGTGTGCGTGTTTGTGGTGGTTTTAAAAGTAAAAATAAAAAAATCAGATGGAACATGAATAAGCAATCACAATTTGCGTTTTTACATCAAGCCATACCTATAACCAAAAAATAAAAGTAAAAGAAACATTAAAAATTGCAATGCTTTAATAAAAGTTCAACACGTGTGTGTGTGTTGTGTGTGTGTGTTTGTGGTGTGGTGTGTGTCCCTGTCTGTGTGTGTCCTGTCCCTTGTGTGTGTGTGTGCTCAACGCAGTCCCCCATGTCCAAGCATCCACTTCCAGAATATCCTCAAGAGACTGCTATATACAGAGGGAGCTGGATTGAAATTTGGTTTTATCGCGGAAAAACAATTTGCTTGGGGACAACCGCAAAGAGGGCCACAAACTGGACTGTCGTAAACATAACAAAAACCTAGCTGACTAGTGATTTTACCTTTGGTGTTGGTATTTTGGTATTTGGAATTTCTTTAGTCCCACAGAGACATTCCTCTGTGAAATTCCGAACGGCCCTCTCCCCTGACAGGCGTTCGCTGTTGGGTGGGGGGGGGGGGGCAAACAGGGTAAGAGGTTGGGGCACACTGGAAAACCTGCCACCGTTTGGCATACCAGGCAGCGGGACTTCCTCCCTGCTTTCTTACAGACTTCAACCGCCATGGAATTTTGTTATGTGGCGTAAAGCGCGCGGGTCAGACTAGCTTTTAAGTCCCCATCCACAGGACTTGGACGTTCCAGTTAGATTTTCCTGTTCAAAACTAGAAAGAAAGGGTGATTGCCGGGAGTCGAACCCAGTCCACCTCACGCTGCAGTCACGGCATACATTTGGCAGGCGAACGTCCCCTAAACCACTCTGCCACCTTTTCCCTCTTACTTTCAAGTGAATTACCCCTTTCCTCTCCCGGTCATGGTGTCTGCTACGGGATGTTGGATTCATAGCCCGATTATGTTTTTTTTTTTGCTTAATACATGTCAGGATGAGTCCTACTAGGTCTGTTTTTTTAAATTGTACAGAAATTGATAATTTCCCAGTTTTTCCTCTGGCAGTGGAAGGTTAAAAAGGGCAACTATTTTCCTTAACTACAACATTAAAAAAATAACAAGAAATAACAACAGCAAAGTAATGCCTACAACATAAAAGCATAGGAAATGAATGATTGTGGACTGTACTCACATTACGCTCAGTCCCCCCCCGGTTTCCTTGGAACCTGTAACACTATATAACCATTCATTGACAGGGGATTAGCGCTACTGGTAATTATCGTAAAATACTGTTTGACCAAACAAAATACTGAAAATAATTTGACCTGTCCCCAGTCCAGGACTGATGTTTTTGCTAGGACTGATAAATTGTTTTTTTAACAGAGGCTTTGATATTGTGGTTTTTTTGTTTCCCTGGGACCTGGTGTTGACCAGATTGCTGGGGGGCCATTGTTGCTGATTGGGAACCTGGTTTTTTTTAAATTTTCTAGCGCAACACTTGATTTTGATTATCAACCTGTTTTCACTTTGGACATACAAATGTGGATTATTATCTACTGTTTTTACTTGGGACATCAAATTGTTTACAGCACAGCTTTATAAAGGTCGGTACGTTCCCCCGGAGTGACTGAAATCATCTATGTCTCATTTGCACAACTCACACTGAAAAAGAGCAAAACTTGCATTACCGGCCTCCCATTTTAATACTCCCCTCCCATATAAGACCTACCTTTTTCTGAGACATTGTCCCGTTCCTTTGTAAAAGCACAGGAAAAAAGCCCATTTAAAATGACCTCCCTTTATAACCCCCTCCCTTAATAAGACCTATTTTTTAGATTATTTTTTTAAGGGTCTTAAGGGAAGGTTCACTGTAATTTTACCAATATCAACTAAAAAACAAACAATTGCGACTGGATTGTTACTCTAGTTACTGTAAAAACTTAAAAAGGAATTTGATTTAAAAATAATTTTAGAGTGCAAAACATTGTTAACACCTAAAAATTTATTAAAATTTAGGGTTAAAAAAAAAAATGACCATACTGATTTTGTCTTCTCTTACTTGCCTGTTTTTCACACTTTGGTGGTGTTCCACAGATGCACAACATTGTTCCTCATTTACACCATGAGTCTGTTGAAAGACAGTCCAAGTTGGTAAGATGTCCTACCAGTACACACATTTTTCCTCATTACACAGTGAATGTTCCCTGTTTGAAGACCGTCCCCCCCAGTTGGTGGATGTCCTACAGAGTACCACCAATTGTTTTCCTCATTTACCACAGTGATGTTCTGTTGAAGACATTCAAGTTGGTGATGTCCTACAGAGTCACACACTGGTTTCCTCAGTACACAGTGATGTCTTGTTCAGACAGTCCAATTGGTGGATGTCCTACAGAGTACACAACACTGTTTTTCCTCATTACACAGTGATGTCTGTTGAAGACAGTCCAAGTGTTGGTGGATTTCCTCACAGAATTACAACCACATTGTTTTTTTCCTCATTACACAGTGATGTCCCCCTGTTTGAAGACGTCAAGTTGTGGCTGTCTACAGATTAACAACACATTGTTTTCCTCCATTCCACAGTGATGTCTGTTTGAATACAGTCCCCAAGTTGTGATGCCCTACAGTGCACACACTGTTTCCCCATTCCCATGATGTCTGTTGAGACAGTCAAGTGGTTAGATGTCTACAGTGTACACAAACAATTGTTCCCCATTACACCATGAATGGGTCTTGTTTGAAGAACAGTCAAGTTGGTAGATGTCCTGTAACCGAGTAACCACTGGTTCCCCCATAACACCATTATGTCTGTTGAAGACAGTCCAAGTTGCCACTGACCTGAAAACTCTGGTGGCTCTGAAGTCCACTGAAGTGCGGATTCCCCTCAGAATCACCAGCTCTGAGTTGAAGTTTGACCTCTGACATCTCTACTTCCATCAGGGGACGCCATAGTGGTCATGGTGCCCTGAAATCCACGGACACAGAGAATACTTATTAACTGGATGGGTAATTATTTGTTTATTAGGATTTAAACCCTATTTCTTGTTTAAGTGACTTTTTTATTTTCCTGTGAGCCCAGCCTCTAAGTTGCTAACAGTTTTCATCCTTGCCCTCTTTTAACCTTTCCACCGCCAATGTCGCCAATTTTACACCACAATGTTTTTAACACCATGTCACGCAAGAAAGGCATCAACATCCAGGACCCTGTTTATCCAACAAGACCCTATTTTCTTATTTTGGGAGGTAAGGAATGGCCCTAATGTCATACATGTCCACAGAAAATTCACAATATTGCGAATTGTTTTTTTCTACCCAGTGTTAAGCTTAAACCCTTTCACCACCAACGTCACATTGTTGCACAATGAGTTAAACATTTCACTAAAAGGCATCAAATCAGGGTCTGTTTGTATCCAAGGACCTGTCCTCTTTAATTTTTGGAGGTAAAGGATAGGCCTTAACTTTAAATACTTCACACAGGATCCCCAGTATTGCAGACTATTTTTTTCTCTACCCAGGTAAGTTTGATGGAATTTTTTTTTGCTTAAATCGGGCGTGAAAGGGTTAATGGTATTTTTTGGCTGAAAAATGGCTGACGGCGAAGGATTACATTGGGTAATTTTTTTGGCTGAAACATGGCTGACGGCGAAAGGATTTACTGGTACTTTTTTTGGCTGAAAAGGCTTGGGCGGTGGGAAAGGGTTAATGTATTTTTTGGCGTGAAAAAATGGCTGCGGCCAAGTTTAATGGTCATTTTTTTTGGCTGAAAATTGCTGGCGGTGCAAAGGGGTTAATGGTATTTTTTTTGGCTGAAAATGGCTGACGGCGAAAGGATTAACGGCCAACAGTAACCATGATCTCCACGACACCAATAATAACAACGCTACTTACTTCAGCCATGCAGAACGACTGCCGGCAAATAAAGGGTTTTTTTTTCTTCCCCAGGGCTGTGCCATTTCCACTGACGTTACATCAGCTCCTCCTGGCCCCTTTCCTCCCCCCCTGCACTCAAACACCTCTGCCTTTTTTCCCCCTTCTACCCTTTCAACACACCTCCCCTACCCACCACTTGGTTTTTGAGCCTATCATCCAGAATATCCCAGGCCCCAGTACTTTTTTGAGAGCCTGTTTCCTCTTATTTCTTGGACCTCCACCCCCTTCCCCCAAAGGTTAATGCCATAAAAATATTAAAATGCTGACAGAAAAGGCTAGAGATTTTTTCGTTCACCCCTCCCGTCACAGGCACATACCTCCACCCCCTTTCAAACAATAATAAAACCTATTCCAAACATTATCTCACCGCAATCTCAGAGAGAATCCCCAGATGAATCAGACCAGCATTGACACTGCAGTAAGTGGGTCCTCCAGTCCATTCTCAGTTTTCACAGGGGGGGGGGGGGGGGGGGCTGAGATGGAGAAGTAGGCTCAACAGCACGACACATATCGATGCAGTTTCTCCAGATCAGAATAAGCTTCTTGCACGTTCCGCTTTCTGTAGAGCTGTTCTTTTGATGCCTAATACAATTCTGTCTCTCAAAGACTGGTCCCCCTTTCAAGCCATCACAGAATTACAGGTTGAGCAAGAGTGCACAGAAGCAGAAAATGTAATCATCCCACAGGTCTCACGACTTCCCTGCTTCCGTGTGTTTTTGACACATAATCTTTTCATGAGTTTTTTTCCATTGGTCCCCCCCCCTTTCCTAGGAAACGATTGTCAAAATGACGATATTGTTCCACATAGTTGTTTTTGGTTCTGCCTTCTTGCTGCTTCCACTGTACATAGCGATTTCCCCAACCTCTGCCAGACTCCAAGAGACTGACAGCGAGATTAACGTGTGGACAATCAAAGATATTTTTTGGTACACAGGCTGTAACTGAGGACCTCTGGACCAAAAAAAAGTGTTTTTTCCTTTTAGTTTTGCACTGGTGTCAGTTTTTGAATGAATTGTCATCACGCAACGTGTTCAAGTGTGACTTCAATGAGATGCCAGATTGAATCCTGCGGAAGTAGTACTAGGGTTAGGCTTTGGATAGGTTTTTTGGGCATTTAAATTTAGACTCTAAGGTTAAAATATACAAATTGAAATTTTCACTGAAAACCGACATTGTCCGTGCAAATTGACGTCACTTTTTTCATATATTGGAGATGAATCAATGCCGTCCCCTGAACATCTTTGTATTTTGTTAGGTTGTTCTCACTTCTGTGACTCTCGCAATGGGCCTAGAAGTTCCTTTTCCTTTGATATTGAACACAGATGTTCCGATCTATCACAAGATTCTCTTTTCACCTCTTGTACATTACCTAACTTTCACACAATAAAGTGTAAAGATAATGGAAGGCAAATAATAAAGCGATGATTTGACTGAAAACAGGTGCCCTTGTTAACATCCACATTCCCATGAGGCTTGAAATTGCAGACTGCGAGATTGATCTGCTCGTGAAGGTCCCCGCCTCCCAGGGAAATAAGACCTACCGTCCGGCTGTTCTTTATATGCCCCCACCCCTCTCAGAGACCTAGCAGAATAAATAAGCGACTTAGAAAATCACCAATTACCCAGAAGCGCAATCCAGGTTATTCTGCCAGAGACCTCAAACTGTCCCGAATCGACAGGGACCACCACAGTCACCCCCCAAATGCAAGATCATCAAGTTCAGTTTTAGACCTCGTCGACTAGGCCAACAACAGCCCGCTTACTCAGGTCCATGACCAGCCAACTTTCCTTGACCTGGACTGTATCACGTTGAGAATAGCTGGATACTTGCATCCATGGCTAACTTAGGAAGCTCTCCCAAAGTCCTATAAATCCTATAGGACATTGGGATAGCTTCTAAGTTGGCATGAGCTAATCTCATGCTTTATATCAATGTGAATACAAGGCCCCTGGAATCTGTAACCTCAACCCGTCACTCACCCAGGAAGCCCAACATCCAATCCTGGAGTGGTCGGACCCCCATGCAGTATGACAGACCTTTTGAAACAGACCACAAAGGGACGAAAGAAAAGGCAAAGATGTCACTACTTGTACTTTCGAAAGCCTAAGTGGGAAGATCTTTAATGACAGATATAATAAAAATCACAGAGAAAATCACAACATGACAAAGACACAGAATGTTGAATCCTGTGGAGTGGAATTTAAAAACATCCTTTTACAACAGCCGTCCGAGAACATATTCCAATCAAGCCTCTGAATAGAAGCGCAGCCCTCCCATGGATTCAACAGACCATCATAAGGCTGCTCAGGAGCAAGAAACGACCTGGTACAACCAGCAAAAAGGACTGGCAATGGAAAAACTACAGGTTCTGCCAAAAGGAATGCCAGAGGGTCCTGAAGGGCTGAGTGGGAATATGCAAGCACCACGATTGAAGAAGGCCTGAAGAGAAACAGCTTCTAACCCTTTCTGGTGAATATGTGAAAGCAGACTCCATGACGTGTCCGGAGTAGCACACCCTGAAAGAAGGCCTACTCCCCTTCACAGGCGACAGCCTCTCCAGGCCCCGATCTTCTGTAACAGTCTGTCAGTTTTTTCTCCAGGGAACGTTGAACGCGGCACAACTGGCAATTGGATGGCCCCAGCCCGACCCCGACCTATAAGAAAACCTGTCAGGGGAAGTGATGGTTTTCCTGAAACCTGCTACGGCATACCAACAGAATGCTCAAAACTGTGCAGATCAATAGCTCCCCCCAATTAAGGCTATCTTCAACTTCAACTACAGACTGGACGCTTACCGCCCTACTGGCGCTCGCAAAAACATTTGCGGCCATCTTCACGAAGGGTGACAAAAAATCGAGCAGAAATTTCAGACCAGTTTTCCCTTCCCTCAGGCCTGTAGCTGCTTGAGCATATATCTTGTGACAACCTTTAAAACACCTGAAACTATGCGAATCCAAACGAAACAAAAAACATGTTTTCAGGTCTGGCCAACTCTGCCGAGGATGCAGCTCCCTACCCACCCAGAAGATCCCTCGAGTCAATGGACCCTTGGGGGGGGGTGGGGGGGGGGGGGCCCCCCCCCCCCCCCCCCCGCAGAACCAGATGTGTACTGTTTAGATTTTTTAGCAGGCCCTTTGAACACGGTCCCCCCCCCCCCACAGCACTTTTGGCATCAAATGGACCCTATGGTTGTCCCCAGGCCCCCATCCAACATGGCTCGCACTTTCTGGAGGGAGGGAAGATGAGGTGGGGGTTGGATAGCCGAGGCATTTCGAAAGAAGCATCAGTAGAGTCCGGGTGTCCCCAAGGCATTATACTTTGGGTTCATAACTCTTTTTCCTGTTGTCACATCAGGACGGATCTGCGGACTCTGAGAAATCAACAGTACAGCCTTCTTTGCTGATGACTCTTCCTATACAGGGAAATATGGCAGCTTCAAAGACCACCTGACTCCACAGGCAGACCTCAAGAAACGGAAGAGTGGGCCTGATACATGGGTCATTGCCGTTTTCACCTCAAAGTCCTACGTCCCCCGCTTCCACCAAAAGTCCACTTCACCTATTTCTATAGTCTATGAGAGTCTTCTTGAAACGAAGTCCAAAGACCCCCTACCTTGGAGTGCATCTCATGCACATTTTGAAATGGTCATCACACATCTCCAACTATGTTTGCAAGCTGGAATCTCTTTCGCCGTCATCTCTGTAATTTGTCCCTAAGCATGCAGGCACCTGCGTGCAAAGCGTTGGTTTTCGATTCCAACTGACAATGAGCAACAGTGGTGGGGGAACCCGCCCTGAAGCAAGACATAGAGAAACTCTGAGAGAGAGTTCAGCGCCAGGCCAGCCACACTTTCATCACTACAGGGGATTACAAGACCAGACTCCAGGCTGTGGCAACGCAACATAATACAGAACTGAACCTCCCTCCACTGAAGAATGTCCCCCCCAGGCAGCAGAGTTCTCAGCCTTTTTCTACAGGATAGCTTTTGAGGGCCCCACATTACTGCCCACTCCCAGCGGAAAAGTTTCTCCGCTCCAGCAAATCAAAGCTCGCAGGATCAACCCCACCATGCATAAAAGGCGTTCCAGTCCCACAAACATCTCGAACACAGGTCATAATGGTCCAAGAATGTCGAACAGAGCAATATGTTAGCTCTTTCTTCGTGCGGACTGCTGCGGAATGGGAACATGGTTGAGTGAGGCCCCCGTCAATGCAGGCTCTATCGTGCATTTACATCAGCAACTGGATCATATTTCCATCTTGAGCCCTGCCCTAAGTTGACCACTAAAATTAAGATTTCCCCCTCCCCCTCTCCCCCTTAATGGTCTTTTGTCCACGCCGTCTCAGTAGATCTTACAGTGAACTGTAAGAGGTTTGCCGCACTGAAAATAAAATAATTAAAAACTAATTTTGACAAGGTGTGGTGTGGGAAAAAAAACAAACCAAACCAACTAAAGTGTAGTGGTGTGTGAGGTGGGGTGGAACCAGAAACCCTTTTGGTTTCACAGTATCCATGCCAAGACTCCGGCCTATCATAGCCGTCCTCCCGGGGGCCAAACCCACGGGCACCGCTCCTGCCCTACTTTGTATGAAATCCTTGTTTTCTGTTGTCTGCGAAATTTTTGTATGTGCCTTGTATCCAATTTTTGTAAATCATTGATAAAAGTTGTAAAATAAGACTGGTCCGCCGGATACTGCCTGGGGATACGACTTAAAAGTTTTAAAGTTGGACATGATCGCACTGAATGCCCTGTCCTGTATGAAGAGGCCGCGAGGCCTAATGTCCTACTACCTGAACTACCTAGTGGTAGGAGGATTGAAGAGAAGATTTCAAGTAGTATTCGTCCTTGGGCACGACAGGAAGTTACGTGCCAGTACATCTAAAGGGGCGATTTACTTTGTTTGTTGTACCCTCCCACTTTCTTCCTCGAAACTTGGAAAAGACAGGCAAAGCCCAAGGAGTGTAAATTCTTCCACTACAGAACTGATTTATACTGTACATTGTTAGTTTATTAAGTCACCTGAGCCTTTCAGACTCTAGATTCTTAATTTCCAAGAATTTAGATTTCGATTTTTTTAAATGAATACTCTATGGAAATTTTTTAGAACTCCTTTGGAATTTATGTTATTCATTGGCAACATTTTCCTTTTTAGTTTTTTACATCACAAAAATCAGAGCCTTTGTAATACACTGGCTATGACAAAAAATCAAGGCTAAAAAACCCAAACAATCAGATGAATAAAATACAAGAGAAACTACTAGCGGGCAACAGTCCTGGTTGAAGCTTATGGTGCCATGCCTATGGCTATATTCAAGATCATATCATATCCATGGTCACTAAGTCCTTTGGCAGCTTTTGCCCTCTAGATTTGGTTTTTTCTATTTGTTTATTTTGTTTGTTCGGCATTGCCGATCGACTACTTTGCTATTGCTTTATGCTATGTTTCTCTCTCCTCTCTCTCCCTCTCTCACTCTCTCTCTCTCTCTCTCTCTCTTCTCTCTCTCTGAGTCTCGCCTTTGTTTTGTTTTTTGTTCTTCTTTTCTTTTTCTTTCCTCTTCGACTTTTCAATGTAGGCATAGCAGAACTGACTGACAACTTTATTGGAAGAAGAAAGAAAAGACTTTAAGTCATTCATCAATGACCAGGAATGACATTGGCTTGACAAATATACATAGTTTTTTTCCAGTTTTCCTTTTTTTTCCCTACTGTCTTAATCAACTAGTTGAACTACTTTTATTGATTTTTGATGCTCATGCCTAGGGATTCCAAGGTGGACTAAATATTTGCCTTTGTGACAAGAATATCTTCATCAAACCAGTGCTGCCCTATTTTTTTGTTATACTCCTTACTATGGTTTTTTGAAAACAGTGCGATATCTCCTTATCTATAATTTTTGAAAACTATTGACTATCTCTTTGTATCTAGGGTTTTTAAAACTGGGTCGATATCCTCGTACAAGTGTTTTGAACCTGTGATATTCGCTTTAGTCTTTATCTAGGTTTTTTAAAACTTGTGATATACTTTAGTCCTTAGCAAGTTTTTGTGTCGCGAAACTGTTTTGATATCTCTTATCTAGGGTTATGTGCAAACGTCTGATAATTGCCATTTCCCTATGGGCCAAATTGCGATCCATGGCGGACGCAGTCCCACCAAAAATAATCGTCGCTCATCAAATCGGTCCCGCCCGCTACCGATGAAGAGTGGTGTAATTTGCGACAGTGAGCATGAACCCAAATTTCACTTTTTCCGTAACCATTATGACATATTGAACGATTTGTAGTTAAAACCTGAAAATGGTTCAGGGAAAGAAGAGTGGAAATTTTGTTCCCGGTTCATGCCTCATGTCCGCAATAACACACCCCTCATAGTAGCGGGTGACCCGATTGAATGAAGGACGATTTTGAACTGCGACAACATGTTTTTTTCCTAGCCAATACGGCAAAAATCTTGCAACGGGGGGGGGGCGAAAGAAAACAACAAAAACAAAACATTTTTGGAAAGCCTTACCTACCTACCCTAATTTTTTTTTTGCCATGTTCCACGGAAACAGACATTTTTTTTGTTTGCCTAATGACACCAAAGAGCAGTGAAGCCTGTGGCTGGTAATTGTGTTTTCTATCATTTCCCTTCAACATTGGATTCAGTGTGATGTAAAAATGAACAAAAAGCAGATTGTAAGCCTGTGCTGTATTGTGTTCTGTCATTTCCCTGCAACACTGATTTTCATTGTGATGTTACCAATGAACAAAGAGCAGTGAAGCTGGTGGCTGTTAATTGTGTCTGTCTTTTTCCCTTCAACCACTGGATTCAGTGTGATGTAATGAACAAAAGAGCAGTGAAAGCCCTGTGCTGTCATTTGTGTTTCTGTTCCCATTTCTTCAACACTGGATTTAGTGTGATTGGTCCATGAACAAAGAGCAGGGAAAGCCTGTGCTGTATTTGTGTTCTATCCTTTCCCCTTCAACATTGGATTCAGTGTGATGTAATGACTAAAGAGCCAGTGAATCCTGTCTGTAATTGTGTTTTTCTGGTCATTTCCCTTCAACACTGGAATTCAGTGTGATGTCATGAACAAAGAGCAGTTGAAGCACGTTGCTGTAGTTGTGTTCCTATCATTTCCCTTCACACCGGATTCGTGTGATTTACATGAACACCGAGCAGTGAAAGCCTGTGCTGTATTGTGTTCTAATCATTTTCCCCCTTCATGGAATTTCATTGTTGATGTTTCAATGAACCAAGAGCGTGAGCTGGTGCTGGAATTGTTGTTTTCTATATTTTTTTCCCTTCACACCCTGGCTTTCAGTGGTGATTGTTATGAACCAAGAGAACAGTGAGCCTGTGCTGTAAGTTTGTTTTCTTCAATTTCCTTCAACACTGGATTCGTGGTGACCTTATGAACAAAGAGTCGTGACGCCTGTGCTTGTAATTGTGTTTCCTATCATTTACCTTCCACCCTGGATTCAGTGTGATGTAATGACAAGAGCAGTGAAGCCCAGTGCCTGTAATGTTTCTATCATTTTCCCTTCAATGGTCGTGTGAGTATGAACAAAGAGCAGTGAAGCCCATTTGCTGTAATTGTGTTTTCCTATCCATTTCCCATTCATTGGATTCCAGTGTGATTGTAATGAACAAAGAGCAGTGAAGCCAGTGCCTGTAATTGTGTTTCTATCATTTCCCTTCAACAATGGATTCAGTGTGATGTAATGAACAAAAGAGCAGTGAAGTCTGTGCTGTAATTGTGTTATATCATTCCCCCTCAACACTTGGATTTAGAGTGATGTAATGAACAAACAGCAGTGAAGCCTGTGCTGTAATTGTGTTCTATAAATTTCCCTTCAACTTTAGCTTTAGTACAGTGTGATTTAATGAACCAAAGAGCAGTTGAAGACTGTACTGTCAAGTGTTTATTGGGGTTCTACATGTATCATTTCCCTTCCAAAAGTGGATGCAACGTGACTACTCTGAAACAGCGGTAGGAAGTGTCTTGCTGAGATTTCTTCACTTACATGTTTATTTGTGTCTTGTCAGATATTTTTTGTCTGTTACATGGAAAAAACTAAAAGTACAGATGAACTCATTCAAGGCGTTCCGGCCATAATATATGTCCCGGAATTAAAAGATAACTATCAATTTTGATGCACTTTGCTTCAAAGGAAATAAATCTGTGTGCACACCATAACCTTGGTCACTTTCTAAACTCGCTTCGCTCCCTTTAGACCCACAATTTTGCCTCTGAGTTTTTTTGCTTCTGTAGTGGTTTGTTGTGTGGGGAAACCAATCAGTGTAGAGAGTTTTTCCCTATATAAAGTCTAAAGTCTACAAGTGTATGCTATTCGTTATTTGTTATTTTCTGATTTTACTTCATGCCTGATGTTTTATTTATATTTCAATTTGTAAAGCGCACAGAGCATACTCATAGTGTGGATTGTTAGCGCTAATATCAAATAAAATCATTATTATTATGTTTAAACCTGAAGTAAAAACCCGTAATCTTCTTTCATTTCTTCTTTTGTTTATGTATGTTTTGATTTGTGTGCATGGCTGGAGTGATTTGTGAGTTTTTTTAATAATTCAAAAATCGTTGCGATGCGAATGAGTTAAGCAATTGAAGAGAAAAGATAAAGAGGAGAAAGAAGAAGGAATCCTAAAAAGGATTTTTTTTCTTCCTCATTACAGATGTCCTTGCCACATGGGAGACTGTCCACAGAAGAGACGGACCAAGCCATGGAATGTTCTGCAGACTCAGCTGTGGAGTTTGTCCTAGTGAGTAGTTCTTTGTTTAACCGTTTTGCTGCCGATGTCGCATTTCTCAGTTTTCTGCACCACACTGACTTAACACCTGTGTCACTAAAAGGCATGAAATAAGGATCTAAATACAATGACTTTATCTTGTTAATTTTGGGGAATTAAGGAAAGGGCTTCAGGGCTCCCAATCGTCCCGCAAAACAAGGGGTCCCAGGGACTCCTTCACTTACAGCATAGAGGGTCCTAGAGGCGGGATAGAGGGTCCCAGTGGCATTGCGAATGCTAAAAAAAAAGTTTTTTCTAGTGCATCCCTGGGACCCCCTGCACATTCTTTTAGAGGGTCCTGTAGAATTTTAGTGCTTCATAGACCCCCAAATGGGGTCCCTGGGAGCCCTGTAGCTTATTCGATACATGTCTTAGGGGTATTCACAGTATTGCGGAGGCCAACTTTTCTCTACCCAGGTTAAGTTTAATGATAAATTTTTGGCTGAAAAATGGCTGGTGGCGAAAGGGTTAAATAGCAGAGCTTTAGTATTAAAACGTGTGTTGGAAAAGTTACATTTGTTTGGTATTATTGTCTACTCCAAAGTTCAAATCACGTCGTTTGCAATCCACGTTTGAAATCAATAATTATCAACTTAATTTAATAGGATTTTTATGTGCTGTCTGTTAACTTTTTGCCTTCAGTGAATGCGGAAGGGGTGGGTGGGTGGGGGGTGGGGTGTCTAACGAAAGGGGGGGGGGGGGGTGGACAGAGCAGAATTGGGGTGCAACAGACTTTTTACAAGTCACAGGGGGAAAGTGGAGAAGGGGGGGGAGGGGGGTGGGGGGGGGAGGGGGTGGCAGAAGAAGAAATGGACAAGAGAACAGCATTTGATAGGCCCTCATACTTGAACATTTAAGAATGGCCATAAAATTTTTAGCATCAGGATTGTTAAAGAAATCAATGTAAATTATTGTATTAAAAAAATTTGAGCCACTTGAACTCCACCACCTCCTCTCCCTCCTCTGTCCGTTTTCTCTCTCTCGCTCACCCCCCCCCCCACCCCCCCCCCCCTCCCCCCCCCCCCCCCCCCCCCCCCCCCCTCGCCAATTTTTTGGTGGAGCTGCCCACCCCCCCGCCTCCTATGAGCCAGGGAAAGGGGGTGGTGGCACCTAGCTCACTTGTGTGTGTTTGGTGTTGTGGTGTGGGGGTCATCATCAGCGAACGACCCTCTCTGCTTTCCAAATCTAACTCTCAAAACCCACCCTCTTACACCGCCATGTAGGTTCCACTCGACTTCTCTCTTCTTTCTCTTGCCATTAGGTATTTTTCTGCTGTATACCATTTATGTAATACGTGTGTGTTCGCTTTGTAATGCATTTTTGTTTGAATGCATTATGAATGGCTAAACGGTGTATTACATTGTCCCATCTGTTTTATTTTGATTTTGGGGCATCAAGTGTATTCATGGGCCGTATGAATACTGTATATGTTGTTTTTAGGTTTGTTTGTTTTATGTATTTGTTGGTGTGGTGTGTGTGTGTGTGTGTGTGTGTGTGTGTGTGTGGTGTGGTGTATGTGTGTGTTGTGTTGTTGTAATACAGTGTTTTAATTTTAGGTTAAATCAGTTAGTCTTAATAATTAATATAAAGTTTATAATGCATATAATTAACATACTGTTTATAATGACTAATTTAATGTACCCGATAATACAATATCTTTTGTGTCATGATCAATTTTTTTTACTGTACAATGGAACCTCCCATATAAGACCTTCAAAAATCATCCCTAATGAGGTCTTATAAGGGAGGTAATTTTAATACTTACAACGAAGGGCAATGTCTCAGAGAAAAGTAGGTCTTATGTGGGAGGGAGTCTTATAATGGGAGGTCTTATAAGGGGAGGTTCCACTGTACTTGTCCCTGTTGTTTGTTTGTTCCCTTTGTGCACTGTTTTAAAAGGACAATAAATTTTGATTGATTGGTTGATTGATTGATAGTGTCTGTGTCCGCATGTGTGCCAGACTGTGTCTGTATTTGTCCCTCTCTCCCATTCTTCATTTGTGAAAATTATGCATTGAAGTCTCCACAGCTTGAAGTGCTTTCTCTGACAAAGTACAGCATGCCCGACAATTCATGGGGCGCAGGCATTGCTAATCCATTGTTGTGGGGTGGAATGAGTTAAAAGGTATTAAATATGCACAAGTTTTTGTTTTTACAGAAGCTGGAACCAGCATGGTCCATGGAGGAAGACTCACCAGATCAGCCCTCAGCTGTCTACAGCACAGATCAGCCCTCAGCTGTCTACAGCACAGATCAGCCCTCAGCTGTCTACAGCACAGATCAGCCCTCAGCTGTCTACAGCACAGATCAGCCCTCAGCTGTCTACAGCACAGAACAACCCATGTCTGACAACACTTCACTGCTGTTTCTGGACTCAAAACACCCGTGCTACCTTTGTCCTGCTGCCTTTGTGCTGATCAGCAGTTTGGAACTCCACCTGGCGTCAGTTCATGGAGAGGAATTGCACATGGTGTTACCTGGGTCCTCCACACCTGACAGATATGATGCTGGTAACTGTGACCATGTAGACATAGATAACGAGGTGGATAGTCATGTTAAAGGAAACATGATAGTAGATAAAGGTGATGATGATTACACTGGTGATCAAGATGAAAAGAACAGAAGTACACAGCATGTGTGTGATGTCTGCAGAAAATCTTTCTATGACTCCAGCACTCTTAGGAGACACAAGTTGATTCATAGTGGTGTTAAGTCTTTTGTGTGTGATGTGTGCAATAAGAGTTTTACCCGGGCAGATGCCCTGACCATACACAAGAGAACCCACACAGGGGAGAGGCCTTACACAGGGGAGAGGCCTTACAAGTGTCCACAATGTGACAGTGGTTTTAAAGTTTTTGGTAGTTTAACCTCTCACATAAAGTCAGTTCATGAAGGGCACAGACCCCATGTCTGTGATGTCTGTGGGGCAGCTTTCACAAAGACTAACCATTTAACAAGGCACAAGAGAAATCACACAAGTGAAAAACCCCATTTGTGTTCAGACTGTGGGAAAGGTTTTGCCAGGTCTAGTATTCTAGCAGAACATCGTCTGACCCACACAGCTAAAAAACCTCATGTGTGTTCAGACTGTGGGAAAGGTTTTATGCTGGCCGCTAATCTGGCACAGCATCGTCTGATTCACACAGGAGAGAAACCCTACAGATGTCCTCACTGTCCTGCTGCTTTCAGATATTCATATCAGTTGAAGACGCACAAACAGAGTAAACACCAGTAACACTGTACACTGCAGTAACACACATTGCAGTTCCTTCTCAACAACATGTGAAGTCTACACACAGTTGTCAAGAGCACTAGTGACGTGTTTCTTAAAGTAAGTGTAGAATTTCTAATGCTGGTCAGGGTTCCCCCAAAATGTCCAGAATGTATTAGGTACTTTATAGTCACAGAGGTGTCTCTGTGAAATTTGGGTTGTTCTCACCTGGAGAGCGCATCGCAGCCAATAGATCAGCGTCAATTTGTTTTAGGTGTGCCAGTTTTTGTAGTCGTTGTTGCTGTCATCTAGCAATTAGCTTGTGACAAAAAAAGTATTATGCACACTAGAATGTTGTGACATTTGTAATGTCTTTTCTGCAGTATCTGTGAGCCTGTGTGATGCTATGATCTTTCTTTGTTATGGATTTTTTTCTCTTGAATCAGAATGGGTGGTGCTCTCCGCACAGCCTAACCTTGTGTGCTGTGGATATCAGTGAGGAAGTGGATAATTCTTCTTTGGTTTTCTGCTTCTTCTGGTTTGTTTCTAGGGTGAGGGTGGGTTCAACCCTCCGAACCCCCCCCCCCCCCCCCCCCCCCCAAGACATTTGAACCTCCAAAAAACGTTCGTTGTCTGGTTCGCGTAATGCCCGATCGCGCCCGCTGAACAGCAGGTCTAGTAGTTTCACTTTCACTTTCACCCAACCCACAATGCAATATACTAAGTTAGTTGCTTCCTTTACCTGAGTCTCACTGATCCGTTTTCTGGCTTTTACAGCAAGGGAAAGCACCCACTAGTCTTTTTGAACGGATTTTTCAAAGTGACACAATTTTTTTTTCTTCTTTCCACGTGACGTGCGCAGTATTGACTCGGCGCGATGCTTGGAGTGCCATGATGGATTTTTTTACCCCAATTCATGGTTTGTTGTGTGATAGTGTTAGCTTTCAAATGCAAATATTATCATTGCTATTCAATATGCATCTTTCAGAAATGAAATGTGAGTTAGACTTTATTCTGGGTGATTTTTTTAATGAAAAGATTTGGTGTATGTTCAGAGTTAATTCCCTTCTCTCTGGGGACTGGGATCGATTCTCGGTTCGAATGGTTGGGAGTCATTGGGTTAACTCATTCAAGTCGTTCCGGCCATATGTGTCTGGAATTAATAGGTAGCTGTCTGTTTGATGCATTTGCTTCAGGGGCAGTGGGTGGATGCCTCGTGCCTCCATACAGGGAGCTGGGCGACCCCCGCCCCCGTCCACGAGTCTCTCCCCATGGGGATACCGTGGGGGTCTTTCATAAAAATAGTTTCCCCACCTTCTGGAAGTTCTGTGCTTGTAACTTCCTTTAATCTGCCACTCTCTTTGACTCTGCCTTTTTCCCTTTGCTTTCTATCATCTACTATCTTTCTGACTTATTGGCCCATTCTCCTGCCTTTTTTTCCAAAAAATCTTCCAAATAAGTTTTCTGTGTCGCCTGTACGCAGCGGGGACACCAGTGAAAACTGAAAACCGGACACATACGTACCTTATGGCAACTCGTTTGCAGCTTAAGTTGAACACAACAATCACCTCACCCATTATGGCCTGGGAACGCAGAAGAAGAAGATGCATTTGCTTCAAGGGAAGTAAATCTGTGTGCACACCATACCTTGGTCACTTCTAAACTCGCTTCCCTCTCTTAGACCACAATTTTGCCTCTGACTTTGTTTTTGTAGTGGTGTAACTGATCGGTGTAGAGTTCTCTATATAAAGTCTATATATAAAAAAAGTCTGATCTACCACTTCCCTATGTCTAAACCTGAAGTAAAAACCCGTAATCTTTCATTTCTCCTTTTGTCTGTGTGTATGGCTGGAGTCATTTGTGATTTTTTTGGAATAATTCAAAATCGTTGCGATGCGAATGAGTTAACGTGTTCAGATAGGATGTTTTATGGTGTATTTGGATGTGTTAGGATGCATCAAACTGTGTTAGGATGCATTAGGATGTGTAAAGATGTATCAGGATGTTATTTCATTGTAAATGTGTGTAGAACTGTACCGTAAAAACTGACTATAAGGCGCACCTGTATATAAGCAGCATCCCTTAAATTGACAAAATATTAAGTATTTATTCACATATAAGCCGCAGCAGTATATAAGCCGCAGAGAAAATTATTCAAACAAAAGAAGTTGACAAAGTTAAGCAAAAAAGCAGTAGATTTTGCCTACCTATGTGCTGAAAGCAACACAAACACATAAATCATGCTAATACAGAGTATTTAACCCTTTCACTGCCAAAGTCGCATTTTAGCACCACAGTGATTTAACACCTATGTCACTAAAAGGCATCAAATTGGGGTCCTATTATCCAAAGACCCTATTGTCTTAGTTTTGGGAAGTAAGGATAGACCTTATTTTACATGTGTCACAGAAGAATCCCCAATGCTACAGATGGAATTTGTTCTCTACCCAGGTAAATTGAATGGGAATTTTTGGCTGAAATATGGCTGGCGGTGAAAGGGTTAAAGATCTAAAACTTTTTAACATGGGATTTGTGGTAAGTGTCAAAACCAGTTTTGATAGCTACAATGAAGCTAAAGAATATGCTGAAAGTGTGTCTGGAAACAGATTCCATAACACTGATAAACATAAATTGGAACAATCCCATCAGTATTATAGCCGCACAAGTATACAGTTTACTGTTTACCCCCATACACAAGTCTTGAGTAGTCTGGATAGCTGAAATGAGTAGTTTTGGCTCAAAATGTGTAGTTTTATTCATTAAACCATCAAATAATGATAACTGAAAATGAGTAGTAATCAAGAATTAACCCTTTCACCACCAGCCATCTTTGAGTCAAAATTTTCCATGAACTTACTTGGCTACAGAAAATATTTTGTCTGCAATATTGTTGGATTTCTTTGTGACACATTTAGAATAGGGTCAATCCTTACTGCCCAAATTTAGGAACACAATATCATTAAATAACAGACCCTGATTTCAAGGGTTTTAATGACATGGGTGTTACATCATTGTGGTGCAAAAATGCGACATTGGCGGTGAAAGGGTTAAAGAGCATTATTTTCAGTTTTGAAGAGTAGTAGAGGTCCAAATTGAGTAGAATACTACTCGATAAGAGTAGAGTAAACACTACAGGTCTGAGTATATAAGCCGCATGGACCAAAGTTAAGGAAATAAGTAGCGGCTTATGGTCCGCATTTTATGGTACATGGCAACAGTCCTAAGATGACCGAGGCAGTTGACAGGACTGTGGGCAAATTAGAATTTCAAATGCTTCAAAATCTGCACTGGTTCAACGGGTTGTAGAATAGAATTCTATGCTTCAAAACTTTTAGAATTTGGTCATGTATTTTTCATGGTTCAAAGCCTTCTGTGGTTCTATAGTATTTTATACATTTTAAAACTTGTTTTAGAGTTGAATTGTGTATTTTACATAGTTAAAACATGTCATTTGGAATATGTATTTGTATTTTATGTTTTAAAGTGTGTGTATGCATGCGTGTGCATGCATGTGTGTGTGTGTGCTTGTGTCACTCTGTTGTGTGTGTGTGTGTGTGTGTATGTGGTTATTGTAAAGAAAAGCAATATCAGGTTGATCACAAAGATTCAGTATTTTTATTTTAATGATTTACTTTATTTTTGCCCAAACTCAAAAAACGTTTTTGTTTTTTAATTAGAGGTCTCCACTGTTTTATGTGATGTCCAACACTGACCATGGTGGGTCACTGGGTGGAGCCCCACACCTTAAACTGGCCTTTCTCTCCAATGGCTTTT
Source organism: Phymorhynchus buccinoides (assembly GCA_017654935.2). Classification (NCBI taxonomy): domain Eukaryota; kingdom Metazoa; phylum Mollusca; class Gastropoda; order Neogastropoda; family Raphitomidae; genus Phymorhynchus; species Phymorhynchus buccinoides. The sequence continues at coordinate 4,917,870 of JAGGCT020004248.1, read as the reverse complement.
GTCATTGGTTGACATTAGCCTGAAGTTGGGGCCAACAGTAAAGTGACAGTGAGAGCTGTAGGATAAATGATGTTCTGCAGTAATGGAAAATCACTGTACAGCTTAGTGTTTCGTGAATGACTGTAACTGTCATTTTCAAACTAAGAGGCATTAGCTCTGGCTCTTAGTGCTGCAGCCTTGGGGATTGGTTGGCCTTTGAGGACCTTCTCCAATCCCAGCTGTCCTAAAGTCCTCTTGGCTGAGAGTGGGGATGTACTCTGGGCGAGGCTTCTCCGCTATAAACATATTTTCAGCCCAGCCCTCTGGAATAGCAGCTGCCTCCTCTGCTATCTGGAAGTCATAATGGGACACGACTGACTGGCTCACACTTGTATGAAGTGGAATGCCTTGCTTGGTTGTTGTTCATTGTGTTTCTTCAGGTGTGAATGTTGTACATGCTGGGTTTCAGAAAGACCTCATGATTTGTGTGTTGTCTTTGTCAGAGATACACTGTTCATGTTATCTGCTCAGTCTGTGTTCTCTGTGCCCTCTGTCTGTATTTCTCTGTGGATTCTTTATTTCAGTGGTGTTTGAGAATGGATCAGTTGAAAATGGTTCTTCGAGTTTTCATTCATCCTGATTATTCCGTTGTTTTTTGTTGTTGTTTTCATTTTCACTGTCTCCCCCCCCCCTCCCCCAATTAGTCCTTTTGAATTGGAGCAGCTTAGAACATTTTGAAACATTAATAAAGCAACCCAGCTTTTAATTTGGTTTGCTCTGTTACACTGAGTGCATATTGTTCTGTGTTTGTGCTGTTCCTGTGTTTGCACTGCATAAAAAAGTACATTACATTACGCACACTTCACACACACACACAGAGGCAAGCATGCATGCAAGAACGCACATACATCACACACACGCACGCGCACACACACATACCAATTAATCCATTAAAAAATATTCCAAATTCCACAAAAGCTTTCCATTTCTTTCTAAGAATATACAGAAACAAATATCACCAACACAAAACATACTTTCACAATGCAAACACTCAACTGCTCACTGCATTCTGCAGCCACTAAGCATGAATCAAGGTAATTTGAAAAAGATACAGGAAACACATGTTTCAAATATTAACATGGTAAAAACATCAATGCCATTATGATTACACCAAATACAAGTACATAATTGAAAACACGCACGGATAGAAATAATCATAAACCCCTGTGATAAAACTCACTTTATCAATACACTGGGCAATCCCATATTCAAACAAAACAATTTGTATTGACATTCCAACACACACAGTCCCTGACTGGGCCCGTATTCACATCAAAGATATTCTAAAAGGGTAAGATGGATTACTTAAAAGCTTGGCGAACCGGGCTGATAGAGTTATCGTTAGTGCGGACGTGTACACTATTCACAGTGGAGGCTATCCAAAAATTCGGACTGGAACTTGAACGGAGAATTCAACTGGCCTATCGATGTGTAAAATGTGTCACGTTTCAAAGGGACATAACCAGTGTTTCTGTCCTCACTACTCATATAGGGAAAAGAGACCGGATGTTTATCTTCCCCTGTAGTCTTTGTTCACATTGAGATAGTATGAGACTTATCATCACAATATCTTAGAAGCATGGGTGGAACTACACAAAATGAAAAAAACCTGAAATGCCGGGGTCTAGGGGTAATGTCCCCCTGCAGCTGAAGAAAAATTGATTTATGAAGTTTGTATTTTAGTTTGCTTTTTCCACAATTTATACAAATGCTTATCTTAAAGTGTTTCAAAAATACAGTAGAGTGTTTCAAAAATACACAAAGATCTTGTTTGACAAGTTTTAAAACCAGGAAATTCCTTTTCTGGTAAAATTCAAAAACAGGAAATCCTTATATACAGTGGAACCTTCCTTATAAGACCTTAAAAAATTGTCCAAAATGAGGTCTTATAGGGAGGTAATTTTAATACTTACAAAGAAAGGCAATGTCTCAGAGAAGCCGAGAAGCACGTAATTTTAATACTTATAAAAGAAAGGCAATGTCTCAGAGAAGTAGGTCCTTATGTGGGAGGGGGTCTTATAATGGGAGGTCTTATAAGGGAGGTTCCACTGTACCAGGAAAAGTTGCACTCATGTAGAAATCCTAAAGTCCTATGAAATCCTACTATTCTTCAGCGAACAGAGACCAAACTTTCGTGAAAATTCTCCTGAATTTGCCACATTTTTAGAAGGACTCTAAGATATGATGGTAAGTCTCATACTATCTCATTGTGAATACAGCCCCTGGTCGTCGTCTTCTTGAGCTTTAGTGACCAACATCAACCGGCTGATGACAAACACCACTTTGACTGGGGGAGGACCCAGAAGAAAAGAAACGTCATGCTTTTCTTTACACCTCCACCAAGGAGGTCCTGTTTGTGTTGTTAGTTTGCCTGTTGGTCAGTGACAAACACAGCACAGAAAGATGTGAACAGATTGTGGGAACATGCTGTAGAGGATTAGAATACTGTGCAAAATTGGTTATACATTTTCAATAATCATATTTTCTTAAAATACATATAGATTTAACAAAGCAGCATGATTTTGGGGATCACGTGAAGACCTGACTGGCTGGGTCACAAAAGTACTTGTTTTTGTTTTTTATCCTGACCTGGAACTTCATCTTATGGTGCAAGGGTACAATGCCCCCAACTGAAAAAACCCACACAAAAACAGGGGCCGCAATAGCAATACCCTGTCAAACTAATGACAAAAAATTATGAAGGCATTTTAGATAGCTCTGCTACAATTCCAAGAAGTTTATAGTTTTATATTCAAAGCACAATACATACAAAGATTGATTACATGTGCAGTTGCCAATTTTTTTTTACAAATCTTAAAAAAACAAAAAACAACAACGCAACCTAAAATCATTGTCAAAAGGAAAACATTTTTTGTTAACCTCTTAGAGCTACTACACGACAAGTGTAAAGTGACGTTATTTTTTTTTATTCACAAGAGACAAAACAAAACTACTGGATATTTCGGCGAATGCGCCTTTATCAACATAGACAAACAAGAAAACAGCAAATATAGCAAATATAGCAAAAAGTAGGCAACACAAGGAGCAAAAAAAACCAACAAGATGAAAATAAAAAAACAATACTGTCCTTTCTGCAGTGTTGTTCCAGTGACGTTGCAGTTTGAGGTTTTTTTCTCTTAGAACTACATTTAATGACACACTCTCACATACCAAAAACCCAATAATAGTCACATGGGAACCTCTTAGAACTACATTTAATGACACACTCTCACATACAAAAAACATAATAGTCACATAAGAACCTCTTAGAACTACATTTAATGACACACTCTCACATACCAAAAACACAATAATAGTCACATAGGAACCGCTTAGAACTACAATTTAATACACACTCTAACACATACAAAACATATAATAATAGTCACATAGGAACCGCTTAGAACTACATTTAATGATGCACTCTCACACATACCAAAAACATCATGTCACATGAGAATCTCTAAGAACTACATTTAATTTATTTATTTAAGAAATGTATATAGCGCTTCACCTTTAAGGTCTAAGTGTGACACACTCTAACACATAAAAAACCCACCATAATGATAGTCAAATAGGAACCTGTAAAAAGGAGAAAGTTGCATCCATGATACATAGTGCAAATGAATCAGAGAGTTGATTGTGGGCACTCAACTGGAAGAAGAAGAAGAAGAAGCCAACAAAAATCATAAGAACTCTGCAGCACACACTGGCTGGAAAAGAAGAAGCCAACAAAAATTATAAGAACTCTGTAGCACACACTCTGGAAAAGAAGAAGGCTAGCACACACTGGCTGGAAAAGAAGAAGCCAACAAAAATAATAAGAACTCTGTAGCACACTCTGGCTAGAAAAGAAGAAGCCAACAAAAATAATAAGAACTCTGTAGCACACACTGACTGGAAAAGAAGAAGCCAACACACATCATAAGAACTCTGTAGCACACTCTGGCTAGAAAAGAAGAAGCCAACAAAAATCATAAGAACTCTGTAGCACACTGGCTGGAAAAGGGAAAAATAAGAAGACTGTTGTTTGTATATAGTTGTCCTGTTGTACAATGGCTTTGCCATTTAAAAAAACCCACGATCGCTCAGACTGTTTCTTGTCATATGAGAGCTGATGCGTCATGCTGCCATTATGCACCCAACAAAGAAATAGGACCAGCATGTCCCTCTTTGGCTGGAGAAAATCTTTGTAAGAATTTCTAAAACAAAGGCATGAGAATGGACCAGTGAGGCAGAAAGATAGTAGATGACACTAAGCAAAAGGAAAAGGCAGAATCAAAGAGAGTGACAGATTAGAGAAAGATACTAGCACAGAACTTCCAGAAGGTGGGGGAGCTATTTGTACCGAAAGACCCCGGTGTCCTCATGGGGAGAGACTTATGGAAAATGCAGTTGTCCAGCTCCCCGTATTGAGGCACGAGGCACGAGGCATCCATCCACCGCCCACACTATGTTATGAACAGATCATTTTTTCATATATTTTCCTCTTTCAAACTTTTTTCTTTTAAATAACTGCAACAAACTCATTTTCATAGAGATGTACGATGAGGATACGTGAACCAGTCTGTTAGAAATATCTGTACGAATGGTGAGTGAAAAGCGCATTGAGTTGCTTAGCAAGATTATGCGCTATATAAGCATTATCGAATATTATTTATTATTAACAAACTACTTGTGGCGGTGCCATAGCCGATGAGGTTTAACCGAGGCGTGGTCACCGCTACAGCTATCTGTATTAATGAAAAAAAATTGGGACTTTACTGGTTTCGTACTGCCTCCGGGCATTGCCTCCAGTATTGTTCCCACCATATTTGTATTTACAAATGTCCCATATGTGTCTGATTCAGACCAAGAGGACGTAAAACACCATTTTCGCTCAATTTATTATTAACAACCTCCGCAGTCTCCTCATGCCGAGCAGACCTCCAGCTCCTCACCCCATGACCCAGGAGGAGGCGACCGGTTGCCGGAAATGCACAGCCAGGAGGTGTGACCTGTGCAGCGAGCACATGCTGGAGACCTCCACCTTCTCTAAAATGATGCTTTTTGTTTTAGACGAGTCAGGAAAGATAGATCTCTAGACAATCCCCCCCATGATTAACCCCTTCCCTGCCTGGCTATGAGACGGTCTCATACTTATTGATGTCATTGATGATGTCATAACTTATGATGTCATAAGCCTGGGATGATGGTTTTTGGCTTAGATAAGCCAGAAAAGGATATATCTCTAGACCATTTTCTCAGATTGAGTCTAACAGATTTGTTTTAAACTTTATAATAAGAAAATCGATAATTTCTCAGTTTTCCTCTGGCAGTGAAGGGGTTAAATAAAAGAAAATGTCTCAATATTTCTCTGGAAAAGAAAGGGTTAATGATCAATTCTGTTTCTCCTTCTCCGCTTGTGATGATCACAGCTTGGAAAAAACAAACCCAAAGAATGAAACAAACAGATACAGCATTTTTGGGAAACTTGACTCAGATGAACCATTGTTGTTGTTTTTTTCGCCAATGAGCTTTGACTTTTCTCTACAGTGCACAACTTTTCATGGTGTCAGGAATGGATCACAGATATATGTGACAGAATCCTTCCACTACATTCTAGTGGGTGGGGTGCACAATGTGTGTTACTGCAGTATAGAGCGCTACTTATGTGTTCTCTGAATGTGTCTGTTTAAATGCTGCGACAACCTGAAAGCAGAAGGACAGTGAGGACAGCTGTGAGGTTTTTCACCAGAGTGAATCAGACGGTGTTCTGCCAGACCACTGGATCTGGCAAAACCTTTCCCACAGTCTGAACACTTGTGAGGCTTTACTCCAGTATGAGTCAGACGATGTTGTGCCAGAGAACTAGACTGGGTAAAGCTTTTCCCACAGTCTGAACACACATACGGTTTTTCGCCAGTGTGCCTTCTCTTGTGTACTGTTAAGTTCCTAGGGTCGGAGAAAGCTGCCCCACAGACATCACAGACATGGGGTCTGGCACCTTCATGAACTGCCTTTATGTGACGCTGCAAAGATCGTGACTCTTTAAAACCACTATCACAGTGTGGACACTTGTAAGGCTTCTCCCCTGTGTGGATTCTTTTGTGTATTGTCAGCCTACCTGCCAGAGAAAAACCCTTATCACACACCTCACACACAAAAGGTTTACCCCCAATGTGTGTCAGCTTATGTGTCTTCAAATGAGAGGCATTGGAAAAGCTCTTATTGCATGTATCACACACAAAAGACTTAATGCCACTATGAACTGAAAAGTGTGACTTCAGGCTTCCAAGTGAAGAGAAAGACTTAACACAGACATGACAGACATGGGGTCTGGCATCACCATGAACTGACTTTATGTGGTTCTGTACAGAACCTGAGTGCTTAAAACCACTGTCACAGTGTGGACACTTGTAAGGCCTCTCCTCTGTGTGGACTCTCTTGTGTATTGTCAGACTACCTGACTGAGAAAAACCCTTACCACACACCTCACACACAAAAGGTTTACAGCCAATGTGTATCAGCTTATGTGTCCTCAAATGAGAGGCATTAGAAAAGCTCTTACTGCATGTATCACAACCAAAAGGTGTAATGCTGCTATGAACCAATAAGTGTGACTTCAGGCTTCCAAGAAAAGAGAAAGACTTAGCACAGACATCACAGACATGGGGTCTGGCCCCTTCATGAACTGACTTTATGTGACCATGTAAATGACTGGACTGCTTAAAACGGCTGTCACAGTGTGGACACTTGTAAGGCCTCTCCCCTGTGTGCATTCTCATGTGTGCTGTTAAACTACTTGCTTCAGTAAAACTCTTACTGCACACATCACACACAAACGGCTTAGCACCACTATGAATCAGTTTGTGCCTATTCAGATTGCTGGGGTTATGGAAAGACTTTCCACAAACATCGCAAACATATTGTCCCTTCCTTTTCTTTCCATCATAATCACCAGTATCACTATCATTAACTTTCTTTGTTGTCATTTTTTTGTTGGCATGGTTATCTACCTCCTTATCTATGTCTGTGTTGCTATAGTTACCAGCATCGCATCTGTCAGGTGTGGAGGGTCCAGGTAACACCATGTGCAGTTTCTCTCCATGAACTGATGCCAGGTGGAGCTCCAAACTGCTGACCAGCACAAAGGCAGCAGGACAAAGGTAGCACGGGTGCTTTGAGTCCAGAGACAGCAGTGAAGTGTTGTCAGACATGGGCTGTACTGTGCTGTAGACAGCTGAGGGCTGATCTGGTGAGTTTTCCTCCATGGACCATGCTGGTTCCTGTTTCTGTGAAAACAGAAATGCACAACTTCCACTAAATCTTTTTTTTCTTCTTCATTAAACGCGGAATGGAATGTATTACAAAAAGCAAAATTTTCCAATCAGTATTCATCTTCATAGAATTTCAATATAAGGGGAAAAAAAGCTAACACTCGACACTTAGCTTGAACATTTTATGCATAAACAGCTTTTTGTGGTAGGGAGGGGGTCTGAAAAAGTTACACAAAGATCCCTGACTTTAAACAGACCTATGTGTGATCGCTTGCCACAAACAAGTGGAAAACATGTTTTGCAATGTTGCAAACTTACGCATAAACACAATGGTTGCATAGACTTTGCCTCTAATTTTATTAAAGATTTGGTGGTGCTCCGTCATAGAATAATCTTTCATGCAACATAGTTTTTTACCCATCCAGAGGCCGGGGTTTTGCGATTGATTTGTGTGTGTGTGTGTGTGTGTGTGTGTCTGTGTGTATGTCTGTGTATCGATTATTTTAAAAACTACTGTTTGGACTTTGATTAAAATTGGCAGAGGGGTAGACAGCTTGAAAAGGAAGCTTCCTTTCGTTAATCAACACCGTGCTGACCTTGACCTTGAAGTTTGACCTTGAAAACCAAAATTTCCTTCTTTAAGTTATGTAATTTCCCCCCAGCTTTATTTTGTGAACTAGTGAACAGAATCGCTTCGAATTTTGGGCTAGGTATTTTATGCGTTCTGTAAGGGTGGAAAGTGGTGTGTTTATTGGGGGGTGTGTATAAGGGGGGGGGAGAGGACATAACTCTGGCTGGGTTTATCATTGTCAAATGCGTTGCTGCCGCTCGGCGATGCCCTTGTTTACACAATGCATTTGGAAGTTGGAAAAGGGTGGGAAACACCGTAACAAATCTCTGTGTGTGTCTCTGTGTGTGTGCTCTAGTCAGTCATGTCTGACCATGACCCCCAGACAGCAGAGGAGGCAACTGTTATTCTGGAGAGCTGGGATAATTAGTTTTTGTTGTTGACAAAGCCTTGCCCAGGGGACATCTCCACTCTCTAGACCAAATGGACTTAAGGACAGCTGGCACTGGATGGAAGTTCCCCCAAAGCCAACTAATCCCCTTGGCTGCAGCACAAAGAGTCAGTGCCCATGCCTCCTAGTTTGACGGTCATAGTCATTTACCAAAGACTAAACTGTACCCACTATCAGGATTTTCCCTTGACTGCTATTCACAGATTCACAGATTACAATTGGCTATAGGCTGTAAGCCTTTTGCCCGTGTTAGTAAAAATTCTTTCTTTAGAACTTGATTGACTTTTTGACAGGGGATTTATTTATGATGTCAGTGTATAACTAACACTCGACTATACAATTCAAGTATGTTCAAATTGGTAGAAAACATATGTGTAGCTAATTCTTTATCAATGTCACCTTTAAAGGCGTTTACAGATGGTGCATTGACGGTATCATGGGACAAACTATTCCACACATTTATTATTCTGTTAGTAAAAAACGAATGGAATCGACGAGTAAGTTTTTTTTGGTGTGGTTAGTTTAAGAATGTGACCTCTCATAATATTGTGACTAGATAATTCAAAGAGATGAGTGGTAGCTGATGAATCATACAATCCATGTATAATCTTAAAACCTTAAATCACATCACCTCTCACTTTCCTATATTCTAAGCTAGGTAAATTCAACCACTTTAGGCAGACTTCATAATTAAGGTCACAAGTACCAATTATACATCTTGTGAATCGTCTCTGCACACCTTCAATTAAATCAAAGATAAGGGCTCCATACAGGATTACCATATTCTAGAATAGAACGACAACAAGGATTTATATCAATTGAATCATAATGTCTTTATTTTTCTAAGTTAATAGATTTTGTATTATTAAACCAGCTAAAAGATTTGTTAATAAACTTCTTAACAATGCATTATATCATACGTTCGTTAAAACTAAGATATGGATCCACAACTCCCAGGTCTTTTTCAGGTGTTCTAGATTCCAGTTTACAGTATGTACTTAATACCGTCACTCATATAATAGTCATAGTTTGGATTGTTTCTACCTAAATGCAATACTTTACATTTTTCTGCATTAAATTTTAAAAGCCAAGTGTCTGTCCAATCAACTAATTTGTGAATGGATGACTACAAATTGTCTCTATCAACCGCTGATTCACTCTACTGATTGCTTAATAACAAGTTTGTTTCCACAGAGAGAGATTCAAATTCAAATTCAAATGGTTTAATGTACATAGGCATTGGACCCTTATACAAACCAGAATCATATAATAATAATAATAATAATATCACTACTACTACTACTACTACTACTACTAATTCAAACAAATGAACGAACCTATATGAAAAGTGTGCCTGATAACAACATAATACACTTATATGATAAAAGAGAGAGAGAGAGAGAGAGAGAGAGAGAGAAGAGAGAGAGAGAGAGAGAGAGAGAGAGAGAGAGAGAGAGAGAGAGAGAGAGAGAGAGACAGAGAGAGAGAGGGAGAGAGAGAGAGAGAGAGACGTAAAATAAATGCTTGCAAAGGACAGCAAGCCTACCTTGACATCAAATCTTAATTACGTAACCCATAAAGTGATCACTTTTGACGCATGTTGGGTAGGTTACGCCTAATCAGACGTCTTGTTGTTGTTGTTGTTTGTTTGTACGACGTTGTAGTGATTACTGTATTGCTTATTAGACTAGGAATACGTTTATTTTATATCTAGAGGGAAATATGGAAAGAGAATGTGTATGCGTGCGTGCATGCGTGTGTGTGTGTGTGTGTGTGTGTGTGTGAGAGGTTTAAGATGACGTAAATATGGCTGATGGAGGGGAGAATCCTCTCATGTTTGTCTTAAAGACAAACATCAGCCCTCTAGTTATTATTATTATTATTATTACATTTGTTAAAAGTTGGTTCACACACGATCGTCCTTTACAAAAACCAAATTGTTCTTTAGAGAGGTTATTATTAGTCAGCTGATCACACAAAACATCACAGACAAACCCTTCAAATACTTTACACACCACTGATGCATAGGTGTCAACCCAATTTTCCTTTTTTCAAAACTTCCCTTATTGAAAAATAATTTCCCCCTTATTTCAAGCCTGAAAACCGTATAAATTTCAGAACACGCAAAACCATGAAAAAGTTGCCGTGAATACATTATATTCAGACATCGTTTTCATGCAGTTTTGTTATGTATATTGAAAAATGGGCAGGGGAGCGTACCTTCCTTTCTCAAAGGACAGGTTTTCCCATTCTTTTTAAGTGTCTCCCACTCCCAACTCGTGCCTTTTTGGCCACAGGGGGGTTTGTAGAACTGGAAGAATTAGCGTCCGCCATTTTCGATTCAAACAACGCTCACACAGAAGTTCTGAAGAAACCACGCATGCGCAGATTACCAGAACAAATTGAACAAATCGCTCTCTGCGCATGACCGATCATCTAGCCTACTGCTTTCGTTTTCCTGTTCGGCTGCTTGGCGTCCGCATTTTGTCGTATGCTATCACAAAATTCTATCACTCCGCGGTTTGTCTCTGATTTCTGATCTGACCATATAACAGTTTCAATACGGGTAAAACTGATTTATACGGTCGCACAGACCCAAAATCATGGTTTTCCTGTACAGCAATATGGGAAAACCGTATAGGTTGACACCTATGCTGCTGTAAGGCTGACAGGTCCATAATTCTCTGCAATACTTTTTATCCTGTACTCACTTTAGGTTCAGTCCTGTCCCTGGGAAAACCTGCAACACACAATTATCAACTGTTTACTCTGGACATCAAAACACATTTAACCATCTTCTTTCAAGATAAAGTATACATTGAAAAGAGCTAAACGTCTTCTTTTCATATTATCGACTACTGCTTTATTCATCTGGTATTAAAAATACAAAATGCAAGAACATTTTCCCTCTTATTTCCAGTTCTTATAAAAAGTTACTAGGGTAAACTATTTTAACATATTAAAATATGTCAATGACAAAATGAGATTTTACACATTACTACTGAGGTTATCGTACCTTCCACCTGTTTATAAAATTTGGTTGATGTCCTACAATGCACACACGCTGTTCCCAATCACACCATGATGTCTGTTGAAAAATTGGTAGATGTCTTATAGACACACACAGTTCACCATTACACCACGATGTGTGCTGAAGACAAATTGGTAGATGTCTTATAGTGGTTAGGTTAGGTACATTAGAGTCACAGAGGCGTCTCTGTGAAATTCAGGTTGCTCCCACCTGGAGAGCGCGTCGCAGCCAGAGGCGCGCCACCCAATTTTTTAATATTTTTTTTTTTTGCATGCGATTTTTGTGTGACTGATGAGGAAGGAAGGGGGGGGGGGGTAAATTTTGACCAAATGACAACTTTTTCGTTGCCACTGGGTTTAACATGTGCTAAGTGCATGGGCACACGGGACCTCGGTTTATCGTCTCATCCGAAAGACTCCACGTTCAACCACTGTTCCCCATTACACAATGCTGTCTGTTGAAGACAAATTGGTAGATGTCCTATAGTGCACATACACTGTTCCCCATTACACAATGCTGTCTGTTGAAGACAAATTGGTAGATGTCCTATAGTGCACATACACTGTTCCCCATTACACAATGCTGTCTGTTGAAGACAAATTGGTAGATGTCCTATAGTGCACATACACTGTTCCCCATTACACAATGCTGTCTGTTGAAGACAAATTGGTAGATGTCCTATAGTGCACATACACTGTTCCCCATTACACAACGCTGTCTGTTGAAGACAGATCTAGCGCCACTGACCTGAACTCTGGTGTGTTGTAGTCCACTGAAGTGCTGAATCGTCCAACTCTGTGTTGAAGTTGACCTCTGACATCTCTACTTCATCAGGGGACGCCGTTTGGTTACTGTGTCTGAAATCACACATCACACAGAGGTAACTGGGCTGGTCATTTTTTGGGTAACAGTTAAAATGTTAACTGATTTCTGTTTGAAATTACTTTTATTTCTGGTGAGCCCAACACTCTAAGGCCTACCAGTTCAATCCTTGCCTCCCCTTTCCCACTTTCCACACTGGTTATAATTTTAAAGTGTTTTTGACTTCTTTAATTTTATGGATTTTTTTCAATTACTGTGTTCCAACTGATTTCTTCCAGAGTTGAATTGCTCCATTTCACGCAACAGTTCTGGAGACAGTTATCTGCAAGCAACATTTTATTAATATACTTTACTCTTTAGTACCTTTAATAACACTGTTTATGATGTTCATAACTTTTTGGTATTTTTTTTTTTTTTTTTTTTTTTTTTAAACTTTATAGTCAGTCGCTGCCAGAGACGCGCCACCCAATTTTTAAAAAAAATTGGCAATGGAGTTTTGTGACAGATGAGGAAGGAAAGGGTGTGTGTGTGTGTGTGTGTGTGTGTGTGTGTGTGTGTGTGTGTGTGTGTGTGTGTGTGTGTGTGTGTGTGTGTGTGTTCAATTTTGACCAAATGACAACTTTTTCGTTGCCACTGGGATTAATGTGTGCTAAGTGCATGGGCACATGGGACCTCAGTTTATCGTCTCATCCGAAAGACTCCATGTTCAGACCGTAAGGCCTAGTACAAAGTGAGAGGAAAAAATCCCTTGTACCCAGGTTCGAACTCGGGTTTACTTGACACAAGGCGAACATGTTACCTCTGTGACTCTCTTTTACCTTACTGCCTTGTATTTGTAATTCAATATTTATTTTACGACAGTATTCTTTTATTGCTCTGACACAATCAGAAATTTGCAAAAAGTTTGTCTGAACATTTTATTTGCTTTTAAACTGCTGGAAGGTCAAGAATTAAGTAAATCTGCGATTTGATGAATCCCTTGTTCAACCCATCTTCGAAAAATAAATTGTCTTTTTGTCTTATATACATTCTTATACTGTCATGATAAAAAAGATTTTTAGCTGGGTCACTTAAAGTTGAATTTGCTACCAAACTACTCAAAAAGTTGGTGTTTTCTTTCTTCCCCAGGGCTGTGTTTACTCCACTGAGACAGTTACATCAGCCTCCCTCCTCCTGACCCACCCCCTGCACCCAAACCACTTCTGACTTTTACCCTCAGGCTCTCTTACCTTCAAAACACCTCTCCTACCCACCTCTTTTTGAGCTGTTCATCCGGAGAGCCAGTACTTTTCATGAGCTTGTTCTTATTCTTGCAACCCACCCCCTTCCTCAAAGGTCAATGCATCAGTCATCAAAATGCTGATGCTGAATTCTGAAACTGACAGAATGGATAAATATTTCTCAGTTGCCTCCCCTCCTCCCCTCCCTCCCACACACACTCCATGCCCCCTTTCAAAAAAGGTAAAACCTATTCCAACATTCTCTCACCTCAAGCTCAGAGAGAAGTCCTGCTTCTTGCCTGGCCTCTGATCCCCAGATGACACAGAACCAGCTTGAACTGCAGTAGTGTCCTCAGTCCATGTCACAGTTTTCACTGGCTGAGATGGAGAAGTAGCTTCAGCAGCACGGCACATAGCGATGCAGGTCTCCAGATTCAGATCAGCTTCTTGCAACAGTCGCCTTCTGGTAGAGCTGTCATTGATGCCTAAGACAATTCTGTCCCTCAACAAACTGTCTTTCAAGCAATTGCAGAAATTACAGGTTGAAGCAAGAGTGCATAGAGCAGAAATGTAGTCATCGATGGTCTCATGAGCCTCCTGTTTTCGAGTGTTGAACACATATCTTTCGTAAGTTTCACTGGTCTTTCCTAGGAAATTGTTGTCAATGAAGAAATTGTTCACAGAGTGATCTGCTGCTTGCTCCATTCCACTGTGCATCTTCCGTTGGCGGTATCGTTTACTTCTTTCCTTTGCTTTCTCTAAATATTCTGCATATTTCTGAGGGTCTTCCTTCAAACGTTTTCGCCACTGTGCAGATGCTGAAGACATCTTTTCATCTTTGCAGCCAAGTGCTGAAACATGAAAATACAGTAAAAATCGCTTAACTCTTTGGTTTCTGTATTTAGAGAAGCTTCAACTACTGTTCATTCCTGAGAACCTCTTTAGCTGCTGAGAAAGTTTATCCCGTTGATTCCTACGGGCCTCTTTTGCTCGTGATATTATGCAACATGATGCAACTATTATTAATTTTCTCTTAGGTATTAGGTATTAGGTACTTTATAGTCACAGAGGCGTCTCTGTGAAATTCGGGTTGCTCCCACCTGGAGAGCGCGTCACAGCTAATTGCAATGAGGGTCTTTTTCCCTTTTCTTACTGGGGCAAGCCCCCCATGGGGATACCGAGGGGTCTTTTGCATATAGTCCCCCCACCTTCTGGAAGGTCTGTGCTTGTAACTTCCTCTAATCTGTCACTCTTTGACTCTGCCTTTTCCCTTCGCTTACTGTCATCTACTATCTTTCTGCCTTACCAGTCCATTCTCCTGCCTTTTTTTAAGAAACACTTTCAAAAAGATTTCCTCCAGCCGAAGTCGGACTTGCTGGGCCTATTTCTTAGGCGCATAATGGCAGCATGACGCATCTGCGCTCATAATCGACAGGAAACTGTCTGAGCGATCGAAGAAGAAGACTAACGTAAATAGCCTATTGACTAAATATAGATCTCTGGATATGTATTACCAACATTTTTAGAAGCTATGATAAATAAATGCTTTATTAGGAAAATTTATGCCGCATTAACCTTTACCAAAAGAAAAAAATTACCAGAAAATATGTCAAAGATGGGACTGGCTAAAAAGCTTCACGGCTTGTTTGGTCCCTACCTTAGTTAGTACCAACCTACCATACCTACCCTCTTCTGAAAAGACAATCCACATAAGCCTTGGCCTATATAATAATCTGTATGCCAGGGGTCGCGCTAACGCATGTTTCTTGCGTATTTGACGCGCTTAAAAAATCGCTGACACATTTTTACGGTGTTTACGCGTAATCCGTACGCAAAATGACGTCCACTCAAAATCGCATCTGAGTCTGGATGGTGAATCAGACTTTAGAAGTCCTACGGTCCCTACACGTATAGTGGTTCTGCTACACCAAACATTGGAACAGACTATAGAAAAGTGCCACTTGCTCTCAGAGGAGGTAAGTATCCCATCCTTTCTCTTTCATTAGTTATCCAGATTTCGTCCAGTACTGCGCAGTGCAATGTGGCTGGAAAATCACTATAAGCGCATTGTCTGACTCCACCCCCCACCCCATCTCCCCACCCCCTTCCAGCCTTTGCTTCCTTTCATGGTGCTTGGCCACTGGATATCCAGATTCCAGTCAATTAACTGTGACGTAAATGAAGCGTTTGGCGCGAAATGAGCGCGTTGTTTGCACAATTGCCAGACTTCTGTCTTTGAAAACGACTGGTTAGTGAATCAAAATGCATGTTTTTGTTGCTGGTAATGTTTTCATTGTTTTTAGCTTAGATTTATTATTTTGTTCTTTGACGCGATTTTTTGCTTCCCTTACGCATTTTTTTGCCGACGTCGCGTAAGCAAAACGCGTTTTCAAAAACACTAGCGCGACCCCTGGTGTGCGCACATACATATGCATATGTGCATGTGCACACATACATTGCTGCACACATATGTACAAGCCTGTGTACTCATACCTAGGACTACATAACATAGACACGCGTACACGCACATAGCCTACTACTACACACACAAGCATTGGCGCGAGCACTAACAAATTGCACACATTTGTTTTCTCAGTTGTATGCATGCACGCGAGCGTGCGTCCACACACACACATGTACGCACGCGCGCACACACATACACATTGGCGCATGCAAAGGCATTGGGGTGCATACACACACATTCACGCACATACTGGCAAAAGTGGCATGCATGCTAAACATGCATCGCATATGCTATCACATGTGGGTACACCACACACACATGCACGCGCACACACACACACAGGTACCCACATGCCCGCACGCATACTAAACATTCATTTTGCTATCATATAAATAGACGAGTGGGCGGAGCGATCTCGCAGATTTGCAACCGTCAATTGCCTTTTGAGTTAAATTCTTAAATAAAATGTGCAATAAATACTAACATCTTCAAAAATCGTCTTGATGAATTTCCAATTTTTTTATAGTATATTTAGAAGCTTTGATTAATTTATTTTCATAGAACATTTTTTAAACCGTACAAACCTTGACCAAAACCTGCCAATGTTTAAAATGATGGGACTCCTAAAAAGCTTCACAGCTTGTTTTGTCCCTACTTACTTAGGCCTAGTTACTACTAAACTACAAAGCAAATTTGAAATTCAAATTAGGTTATGTTAGGTTCTTCTTCTTTGAAATGAGCATCCCACGTTAACATTTTGAAGATTTTGATGCTATCACAATTATAAGCCAGGTCAGGTCAGGTCAGGTCAGGTAGATTAAGACGACTAGGCCTCGCGGGCTCTCAAGCGTCTTTCCTTTTTTTTCTTTTCCTTTTTGGGGGGGTTGGCACAGCTGTGACGCCATAATAAGGTTAGGCTAAGTATTAGGGACAGGCTTTCTCAGGCTAGGCCTTGCAGCCTATAAAAAAAGTCCCATCATTGGCATATACATTTTGATTTTGCATTGGGGTCCGACACAAAAAAGACATAAAATTTATATACAATTACAAGCAATCAAATCATCTTTATTAATTCCAGAATTTAACATATGTATATTGATATGATATATGAAATAAGGCTCTGTAGGCTTTTTATAGCCTTTTGCCCTCTACATACTGACTTCATTCGTTTTTGATAATCGGCGTAAAAACCGATGGCTACTTAGCAGTTGTGTTATACTACTGATCTATTTTTGTAAAATTCATTGCATACATAATATTTTGAAAGTGCTTATCTATTGAATTTTTAAAAGCATTTAATGATTTTGCAGGTAAAGGTAAAGATGTGCCACCCCCCCTGCATTTCTCGGTTAATTGTATTTTTCCGTTTTTGCCTTTCTTACCATACATAAAGCTGTATTTTAGGAACATTTTTAGCTAATAACCTTTTTGGAATACTAACCCTATCCCTAACCCTAGCCCTAACCCTACCCCTACTGCAGTACACCGCGATTTGTCACAGTTGTGGTTCGTTGCGTTTTTCCGTCTTATACTAGGGTGGGTGGTAGGGTTAGGTTTAGGGCTAGGGTTAGTATTCCAAAAAGGTTATTAGCTAAAAATGTTCCTAAAATACAGCTTTATGTATGGTAAGAAAGGCAATAACGGAAAAATAGAATTAACCGAGATAGGTAGGGGGGGTGGCACATCTTGACCTTTACCATTTTGCATTTACTGGTTAGATCATTCCATGCATTAACAATCCTGTTAGCAAAGAAAGTTTGTGCCAATTTAGTGTTAGTATTTTTTTTTAAAGTTTATAATTATGTCCACGTGTTCTATCCTCCTCACACAGTGTTAATAAATTTGTTGTGGTAGTATGATCTGTGATCATAAAGGCCATGTACAATTTTATACACTT
>JAGGCT020004248.1:4870119-4895119 GCA_017654935.2 Phymorhynchus buccinoides | reverse complement strand
TGCAAACTGTCCTTCTGCTGACATTGACGTTCGAAGCCTGCATGAGCTCACGCCTCAGGGTGGATGAGGTGACGGTCCGATTGCGTAGGGCGGACAGCATGAGGAATCGGTCATCCTGTCTGTTGGCACACCGAGGACGACCTGGTCGTGACCGATCCTGTACACTTCCAGTTGCCTGGAACCTCTCTAAGAGACGTTGGATAACGGAGTGAGACACGTTGAGACGCCTAGCAACCTCGCGGCCAGAAATCCCCTCGTCAATCAACGCTAAGGCGCGTCCACGATCTGCAGTGTCCAGTCTTTGCCTATGAGCCATGCTTTTTGAACTGGCTTGAAAGGCTATTCAGTCTACTGATTTATAGCCAAAGACGGCTGAAATGTGTTAATCTCAGACGTGCCTTGCACGTGCATCATGAACCAACATGGACACTTCGCCCTTTTTTCAAACACATTTGCTACCACAGCCACACAGATTGCAGATTTTTCATGCTTTTGGCACGTGCAGCTGAACCCCATCTTGTAAAGCATTGGGTTGTTTGGTGTTGTGCATCCATTGAGGTGTGTCTGGTCAATGTTTGTAACAGGGTTTGGGTAATTGTTAATTTGTTTCAGGTCTATTAATTACAATAACAAGAAGGGACATCAAAATGAGAGCTGGACCATAACTTTTTGCCAGTAATATAGTTCAGTTTTCCTTTCGGCTATGATCACAATTATGCCCACAAGAACGATAATTTGTAACAGAAAAGAACATAGCCGACTGCTTTTTGAGTCAACAGATTATTGTTCTTGGGGGCATAATTGTGAATATAGCCCCCCCAAAGTAGTATCTTTCTTAAATCCTATCTCATCCCATGCTGCGCATCTTCGTCTTTGAACCCGTGTATATCACTATATGTCAATAATTGACGATAAATGGCAGGTGGACATTACTGGAAGAAGAAGAAGTAGCCCTATTACTACTACTTCTACTTCTACTGTACTACTACTACTACTTGCATCAAATGCAGGGTAGGCTTTATCAATCCACTTCAACGTGAGTTGATAAATAAACCCTATCCTCCATATGATGTAAAAAAAAAAGTTGGCAAAGAATAAGATACTGCGTATTCAAAAGCTCTGTGAAACTCAACTCTCACTCTGGTACACAAAATTGCTTCCAATCTGGACAAAGGCACCCAAACTGATATGATGGTGCTGGACTTCTCGAAGGCCTTTGACAAAAGTCCCCCATGAGCGCCTACTCCATAAGATCCACCTTTATGGCATCCAGGGAACTACGTTCATGTGGATCAGGGCATTCCTGCCAAGCCGCACCCAGCAGGTCATCGTTGACGGAGCCAAGTCAAACATGACAGCAGTCATCAGTGGTGTCCCACAAGGAACAGTCCTCGGCCCTCTATTATTCCAGATGTTTATCAATGATCTACCTGACCAGCTGAAATCCAGAACACTCTTTTTCACTGATGTGTTTCGTGTGATTACAACCAATGCATCGTTAAGCATGCCATTGAAACAGACCTTGAGTAAGTAAGGGTTAACCTATGCAATACGGAAATATAGCAAACCTAATGTTTTTTTGTTTAATTTTTTTTTTTCCTGTTTCATGTGTGGCAAGCAACAGTTTCTTTAATACTTTGTTACAGACCAGTACAAGGAACCTGAACTGCAGACACAATGGACAGAGTTAAAGAAGAGGTCATAGAAGGAGACTGTACATCTTGGAATAACAGTGGTGTTGTGGTGGTCAGTAGATTTCATCACGGGTTTTCTCTTAACCCTTTCAGGACTTTCTAATTAAATTAACAATCAGATCTGTGAGTTTTGGAAGAAGTGAGAATAGTTGCGGGGGGAGGGGGTTAAGTGTTTTATTTCTGTAGTGTGTGTGTGTGTGTGTGTGTGTGTGTGTGTGTGTGTGTGTGTGTGTGTGTGTGTGTGTGTGTGTGTGTGTCTGTTTCTGGGTAAATGTTTTGTAATAGTTTGGCAAAAAGCCATACTGGCAATGTTAGAGTAATGTTCAGTTTGGTGCATGACTAGAAGACTATGCCCAGGGCTCCCAGGGACCCCCATTTGGGGGTCTATGAAGCACTAAGATTCTAAAGGACCCTCTAAAAGAATGTGCAGGGGGTCCCAAGGATGCACTAGAAAAATTCTTTTTAGCATTCGCTATGCCACTTGGACCTTCTATCCCACCTCTAGGACCCTCTATACTGTAAGTGAAGGAGTCCCTGGGACCCCTTGTTTTGCTGGAAGATTGGGAGCCCTGATTCCATTCTTGAATAAATGTTGATATGTTTATTCACAATTCTCTTCACCACTGTTGTTGTGTGCTACTCTTTCATTTTTACACTGATTTCAGTATTTTTAATTTGACCAAAAAGTGAACTTCAGGTGTTTTTTAATTCATCCCCCCAATTTTCATTTTTTTAAAAACCACAAGCGATTTGGGGCGTTTTGAACTTAGTCTTGTTCTTTCTTGGAAGTTTACGAAGGCAATGTAATAATTTTACAAGGCTTATCAGACTCAAACTGTCTCTGTCTATTATTTTAACTGTCTGTCTCGTTATCTCTCTCTCTTAAGTTGCCCCCTTGAATCGTCTGACAAGGCTCTGCCCCTATGTACCCTGCCGGGGCCATGGGTCCCTGGAATCCTGCCTTTCGGTTTTTTTCATTTTGGGGAGTTGCACCAATGGTACTGTGTGGATGGTGGTCATATAGGCAGACCTGGGTCATCGTTTTTGTTTTGGGATGAACTTGGGTCGGTCTTCTTGTGGGTATTGCTCTCACTTTGCTAGGCGATGAGTGCCAAAAATAACAGTGGTGGAGGGAGTTGTTGACAAGGGAGTTACTTCCCCTTCTTCGTTTCACCATATCCTCTCCCCTAGCCTTGCTAGTTTAATCTTTGTTTAATGTTCATTTTTATCTTTTATAGAAGCAGGAACCAGCATGGTCCATGAAGGAGGAAGACTCACCAGATCAGCCCTCAGCTGTCTACAGCACAGCACAGCCCATGTCTGACAACACTTCTTGGTCACTGCTGTCTCTGAAAAGAGGTCGGGTGTGTCAACATTGCTCTGCTGCCTTTGTGCTGGTCAGCAGTTTGGAACTCCACCTGGCGTCAGTTCATGGAGAGCCTCTGCCGTTCCCTGATTGGACTGAGAATAGTGGCAGACAGGTAGGTGTAGATCTTAGCAATTTGTCTGTTTCATGTGAGGTAATCATAAAATCATTGATAAAGTCAGGCAGACAGAGACGCAAACGCAAATATTTTATTGGCAATAGCTTTACATAGCTCTTCTGCCAAGGAAGTGCATTGGTACTGAAAGTACTTCTAAATTAATGGCGACAAAACAAGGGAAAGTTATGATACCCTTTTTGCATTAAGGAACACATTTAGTAGCAACTTAGATAATAATGCCTATTCCCTATAGACAAGTAAGGTGGTAATCAAAGCATAACCTTTGCAAAATTGAAAGTAAATTCAGATACATATAAACATACAACCAACCGACAAATCAAAATAATCAGTTGCAATATTATTCGAAGTAGATCATGATATGACACACACACACACACACACACACACACACACACACAACCAACCGACAAATCGTAACACTCGATTACGGCAATGTATGAAATAAACCAACCAAATCAAACTACTGGGTTAGTATTTTTAAATCACTGTTATGGGTTCTTGAGTCAGTTGTTAGCTGGAACAAAGATTTATTAGTATTGTTATCACTGTGAAACATTTTGTATGTGTTTATCAGATCCCCACGAATTCTTCTATGTTTGAGAGATGGTAATTTCAACTTCTTTATTCTGTGTTCGTAATTAAGGTGACTAACGCCTTTAACTAATTTTGTTGCTCGTCTTTGGACCCTTTCTACTGCTGCCGATTGCCTTTTTAAAAACGTACTCCAGACCTGATTTCCATATTTTGGCTTGTGTTAATGTAGATATAACTGGACTTTTACTTTGGATTTCAGGTTACAAATGTTTTTTCTGCTCTGCGCCTAATATAGCATTATGCTATATGATTTTTTAATTTAAATTATAGCACAACTGCTCTGTATGTAAAATCCTTGCTTTAGTAAAACGTGGTTTTTTACCAATTTGTGCAAATTCTTAGCTGAGCAGTACATAAGCTTATTTTGGATGATAAACGTGAAGGCCAAGGCCGGGTTCACATCAGACGCGTAAGTTCCGTACGGAAAACCCTAAATGAGTGGAAGAAAGAAGGATAAAAGATTTGTGCACGTGTCCAAATTTCCCCTACATGCGTAAACTTTTATCCTTCTTTCTTCCACTTATTTTGGGGTTTTCATACGGGATTTACGTGTCTAATGTGAACCCAGCCTTACACTTACAGTTAGACTTGTTAACCCTCTATCAAAATGTATAAATCAGCATGCCTTTTATATGGGAACTCTTCAGTTCTTTGCGAAAGGATATTAAGACAGTTTTGGAATGTTTGTTTTCACAGAAGCTGGAACCAGCATGGTCCATGGAGGAAGACTCACCAGATCAGCCCTCAGCTGTCTACAGCACAGTACAGCCCATGTCTGACAGCACTTCTTGGTCACTGCTGTCTCTCAAAAGGGGTCGTGTGTGTCAGCATTGTTCTACTGCCTTTGTGCTGGTCAGCAGTTTAGAACTCCACCTGGCATCAGTTCATGGAGAGAACCCTTGGACATGGTGTTACCTGGGTCCTCCACACCTGACAGATATGATGCTGGTAACTGTAGCAACACAGCCATAGGTACAGAGGTAGATAGTCATGGTAGCAGAGAAATGACAACAAATGAAGCTGATGATAATGGTACAGGTGATAAAGATGGAATGAAAACGAGACACCATGCGTGCGGTGTCTGTAGAAAGTCTTTCTCTGCACCCTACGAACTGAAGAGACACAAGCTGATTCATAGTGGTATTAAACCATTTGTATGTGATGTGTGCAGTAAGAGCTATACTCAGGCTTCTCACCTAGCAAAACATAAGAGAGTCCACACCGGAGAGAGACCTTACGAGTGTCCACACTGTGACAGTGGGTTTAGTGCGTCAAGTAATTTACATAAGCATATAAAGTCAGTTCATGATGAAAAACTCCACGTGTGTTCAGACTGTGGGAAAGGCTTTACCCAGTCCAGTCATCTGGCAAGACACCGTCTGACTCACACTGGAATAAAGCCTCACAAGTGTTCAGACTGTGGGAAAGGCTTTACCCAGTCTGGTTCTCTGGCACAACACCGTCTGACTCACACTGGAATAAAGTCTCACAAGTGTTCAGACTGTGGGAAAGGCTTTACCCAATCCCATCATCTGGCAAGACACCATCTGACTCACACTGGAATAAAGCCTCACAAGTGTTCACACTGTGGGAAAGGTTTTACTCAGTCCCATCATCTGGCACAACACCGTCTGACTCACTCTGGTGAAAAACCTCACAAGTGTTCAGACTGCGGGAAATATTTTTCCAGAACTAGTCATCTTGCAAACCACCGTCTGCTTCACACTGGGGAAAAGCCTCACAAGTGTTCAGACTGTGGGAAGGGTTTTACCAGGTCCAGGGGTCTGGCAAACCACCGTCTGCTTCACACTGGAGAAAAATCTCACAAGTGTTCAGACTGAGGGAAAACTTTCGCCCAGTTCAGTTATCTGACGCAACATCAACTGACTCACTCTGGTGAAAAACCTCATGTGTGTTCAGACTGTGGGAAAAGTTTCGCCCAGTTCGGTAATCTGACGCAACATCGTCTGACTCACTCTGGTGAAAAACCTCAAGTGTTCAGACTGCGGGAAAGGTTTTTCCAGAACTAGTCATCTTGAAGGTCATTGTTTGATTCACTCTGGTGAAAAACCTCACAGCTGTCCTCACTGTCCTGCTGCTTTCAGGCTTTTACAGCATTTGAAAAATCATGTACAGAAAACACACATGTAGCTCTATTATAAAGTTTGTGGTTATGTGACAAGGAATTAACAAACGAAGAAAAGCAGAAGAAGACAAATCCTGCTTGTGTGATGTAAATTTATAACACATTCATCAAAATACTGTGTATGTCACTGGCGTCAAGGCGTGAGACCTTACACGCTTGATTGGGCGGGTACCTGTTGTCCCTTCTGCAGTGCTGGTAAAGGTAAAGATGCGCACCCCCCCCCCCCTCTCCTTCATTTCTCGGCTCTTTCCATTTTTTCAGTCTTGCCTTCCTTACTGCAGATTGAGTAACTTCATTCTCTATCATTTGCTATATTTAACACTAACTTTCATCCTTGTACATAATGTAACACATGCATTCAATAATAGTAGAAGATAAAGGCAAGACGGAAAAACTGCAATGAACCAGGACTGTGACAAATGCTCTGCGGCTGTTGTGTGTACTGCACTACATAGGGGTGGGTTGGGTCCTATTAGATAATGGCCTTTATCATGACTGCGATTAATTATTCAACAAAGATAATTAGCTCCAAAAGTTGATAAGATACAGCTTAATGTTAGGTAAGAAGGCAGGTGTGAACATCTTTACCTTTATCAGCCTTTTTTTATATGTATTTTATGCATGCATATAATCAGGCATCAGAACGGTCCGCGGTTTTGGTAGCCACTGGCTGCGGTTTGTACTTCATGAGGCAGCGCGATCTTATTCTCAAATGGTATTCTTAAACGGTTTGTTTTCATACTGCGCCTTCGGAAACGAAAAATCGTGGCCATGTTAGTTTTTTCTTCCGTCCGTTTTTCTCAAAAACTATTCAGTCTATCATCATCAAATTTGGTATACTAGTTTGCCAAGATGCAAGCTATCCACTGATGTATTTAGTTTTACATTAAGGTCAAGGTCGCGCCAGTTACGGGGTTCAAACCCCAAAACACATAATCGCTAATATCTCGCGAAGTTTTGCATGTATTTTAATGCAGTTTTTTTCACAACATTTCTTGATGAATGGTCTATAACACAGTTGTCATGAATTTTTCTGTGCGCTCGTGTGCGCATGATCGCGCGCGCTCAAATCACGTGTCCGAACCCCAAGGCTATATATAAAAAACCTATTCAGTTACGTGCTGTTCTGATGCGTTCTTATGAGTTACGTGCTGTTTTGATGCGTTTTTATGTATGTGTACAGCCGACACATTCCGATTTCCGAGTAACTTGGCGATGCTGCGAGGGGACTTTGCACTGTTTTTCTTATATTAGTTCGGCTATACTGGGTTAGTATTTTGAAATCACTGTTACGGGTTGCAGGAGCTGGGGAAGCAGCATTGGCAAACGTTCTTCCTAGTGTAGTATGTGTGTGCCAGAGAATTCATCAGAAGGGCATGCTTCAATCTTTTTGAACGCTTGAGGACATACCATAAAATGCGGACTATAAGCTGCTATTCTTTCCCTTAAGTTTGGTCCATGCGGCTCATATACTGATGCGGCTTGTATGTGGATTATTCCAATTTTATGTTTATCAGTGTTGTGGAATCAGTTTCCAGATACATTTTCAGGCTATTCTTTAGCTTCATTGCAGCCATCAAAACTGGTTTTGACACTGAACAGATTCAAATCCCATGTTAAAAAGTTTCAGATCTTTAAATGCTCATGTTGTACTGGCATAATTTATAACTTTGGGTTGCTTTCAGCACATAGGTAGGCAATTTAAGAGATGCGGCTTATATACAGCTATATACGGCTATTTTACGGCTATATATACGGCTTATATACGGCTATTTTACGGTACACTTTCGATGGCATTGGTTTGGTTTTTGACCATCGTGTCTAAGGTAGATAGGCATTCCCTCACAAAAAGACTCACTCAGTCACTCACTATAATTTTAACCAAATGACAACTTTTTCGTTGCCACTGGGTTTATCATGTGCTGAGTGCTTGGGCACACGGGACCTCAGGTTTATCGTCTCATCCGAAAGACAATTCAGACCGTAATGCCTAGTGCAAAGTGAGAGGAAAAATCCCATGTACCCAGGTTCGAACTCGGGGTTTACTTGACACAAGGTGAACGCTTTACCTCCCTGCCTCTCTACACCACCATAATGATCTCAACACATCCTTGACAGATTTTTAGAGCTGTCACCTTCTCTACTCCTTTTAAAAAAAAATAAAAAGCTCTATGATAAGGCGTTCACCTAAACGTTTCCATCTCGTCAACCTGGGCATAGTAAATTATCTTAGTTTGATACTTACTTTAGCCATATACAATGGTTCCCCTGAAGACAGAGTGCAGCTGCCCATGGGGCAGTGTAATCAAAAACGGCCACACATGTAAATTAAATGTTCTCATCCCTAGCTGATGCATTTGTACCATGATAGTGTTCAAGTGCTTCGGCTGTTGGGATGATCCCTGGAGTCTTTTAGCCAAGGTACATCAACAAAAACTACAGTGGAACCTCTATTAAGATCTTGAAAAACCATCCAGAATAAAGGTCTTTAGTGAGAGGGAGTTGTAATAGGGAGGTGATTTTAATACTGAAGAAGTCTCAGAGAAGTAGGTCTTAGGTGGGAGGGAGTCTTAATGGGAAAGGTCTTGAGAGGTTCCACTGTATTGTTTTGCTATTTCTGCCATGAATTTTTGACACACACACTCACTCTCTCTCACAAAGGAAAGAGAGTTGACAGTATCCCCTTGCCATAAAGGCTTATGTATGCTAATGGCAATAAAAAATCTATTTGAATTTTGAATTTGAATCTCACCACACACACACACACACACACACACACACAAAATTATTATTTTTTGATTCAATAGCCTCAATTACCTGAAACAGTAACGCAACTAGCACAAAGAAAGAAGGGGGAAAAAACCCCAGAAGTATTTAGCAAAAAACAAAAAAAACAAAAAGTTCCGTAACTGAACTTTATAAATTGTTATTATTACGTTATTGTTATTTTATCAGTGTCATATAAAACCTTGTATTGGTTTTAAAGGACAATAAACTGATTCTGATTCTGATTCTGATTCTGATTCACACACACACACACACACACACACACACACACACACACACACACACACACACACACACACACACACACACACACACACACACACAGAGAGAGAGAGAGAGAGAGAGAGAGACTATGACTGGGGGGTAGAGAGAGAGAGAGAGAGAGAGACACACAGAGAGAGATATTGATTTGATCAATCAATCACAATGAAAGAAACCAGAAGACTGCATTACCAAAATTTGTCTTTTATTTATGTACAATTCATTAGAAGAAAAGCATTTTCAATGAAACAAAAAACCCAAACAATGAAACTACATCAGGCAGTAAAAGTGGATGTCTATTGATTAAAAAACAAAAATCATTCCATAAGGATAAATAAGGTGGGTAGAAATTTTGAGCAGAGATCGATTGATGTACGCTGTAATTATTAACCCTTTCACCGCCAATGTTGCATTTATGCACCACAGTGGTTTAACACCCATGCTACTAAAAGGCATCAAATCAGGGCCTGTTGTCCAAACACCCTATTTTCTTAATTTTGGGAGGTAAAGATAGGCCTAATGTTGTACATGTCACAGAGGAATTCCCACTATTGCAGAATATTTTTTTCTCCTCCCAGTTAAGTTTAATTATGGCTGATGGCAAAAGGGTTAACACTTTTTTTCCTGTCCCATCTTCTGGTCCGCACAGTGGCGTTGCTCCCTCGAAAAGGAAAAGGAAAGTAAAGATAAAAATAAAACCTAGCGTGGATATGTACGATTTTGATTTAAAACAAAAAGTGGACCATATAACCTATTTTTCACAGTATCTGGGCAAAACCAATCCGGCTACCGTAGTGGTCCCCAGGAGCGAACCCCGACCGGCACAGCTCCTGCCCTTCAGTTTCCAATATTGTTGAAATCATTTATCCTACAGCTCTCATGTTACTATTGGCTCCTACCACAGACTCATGTCAACTGTTAATAAAAAGCCGTTTAAGGGTCAATTTTGTAATGATCAAGAAATAACAATTAAAAAAACACCCAAAATGACAATCAAAAGAAACGGGGGGAGGGGGGGACAATTTTTTGGATTAAAAAAGAAACGGAAAATGAAAGCTTATGAGAACAAAACAAAAACAAAATAAAATCATCACAAAATGCAGAGTTTGAAAATGGAGCAGCAAAGAATAAACTTGAACCTTAAAATGACAGTGAGCAGGTTCCGCTCCATAGATACAATCACACTATAAAACATTGAAACACACACACATGTGACACATGGTATAAGCTTCGAGCTTGTTGTTGTTGCTCTAATTGTCTTTCTGTTTGATCAGAAACAGAGAGAGAAAGACAGAAACATGAGAAAGACAGAGAGAGACAGACAAACAGACAGACAGAGACACAAAGATAGATAGATAGAGACAGAGAGAGGGGGTGGGGGGAGCACAGAGAGATAACGGGAGAGAGAGAGAGAGAGAGAGAGACAGAGTACACACAGTGAGAGAACGACAAAGGAGGAAAAAAAGCCCAAAAAGAGAGAGAGAGAGAGGCAAATGAGATAGGGGGGTGGGGGGGGGGGGGGGGGGGGGGGGAGAGAGAGACATAAATGGAAACAGAGATAACAATAGGAAGAGGGATTGAGACATAGAGAGAGAAACAGAGAGACAGAGACAGAGACAGAGAGAAAGACCGAGACAGATATTAAACAGAGAGAGACACACGGACACAGAAAGAGAAAGCCAAAGAGACAGAAAGAGAGGCAGGGGCAAACAGAGAAAGAGATACAGAGAAACAGACAGAGACACACACAGAGAAAGACAAGCAGAAAAAGGCAAAGCGGATGTGAGGGACAATATTCTGAGTTCTATTTTCCTCATGAGGATGAGGCAAAATAGCCTGAATTCTAGAGAGAGAAAATGGAGTTTTACGTCCTCTTGGTCTGAATCAGACACATATGGGACATTTGTAAATACAAATATAGTTGGAACAATACTGGAGGCAATGCCCGGAGGCAGTATGAAACCAGTAAAGTCCCGATTTAAAAAAAATTAATACAGATAGCTGTAGCGGTGACCACGCCTCGGTTAAACCTCATCGGCTATGGCACCGCCACAAGTAGTATAATGTGTGAAGCCTGAATTCTATTTTGCCACAGGAGGTTAAATAGCCACTGCCTAGTCGGCATACAGACTAACAGAGGGAGTTAACTCCCTTACCAGGAAACTTCGCAAAGAAAGATAAGCAAAGATGAAATGTTCACTGAACTAAAAACAAATTCTGATCGCTTCTCGGCCTTTTGGCTAAGACAGTGATTGAGGAACATCAATTTTTGTTTATACCCTGGTTGGTTTGTTCAGCCCGTCGTACATGGCGAAAGCCGATACGCGACGTTAAACTGAACTTCCATCCACACTGAACTAAACGAATGTGTGTGGTTACAGGTTAGTCTACAGCTTTTTGATCAACTAATTTAACATGAAGTAGATTTGAAAACGCAGTATTTTATATCTTATTCTTTGCCAACGGGTTTTAAGCTTTTTTTCTTCCAAATTGATGTATGTGCAAGTCACGACACAAGTCCCTAATTTTCTGAATCATGAATCTTGATTAGGATAGCCCAGGAAAATTGTATATGAACTTATAAAATACACACCCATATTACTCTCTTAATATCCTTTCAATATCACTGTAAGTAACAAACTTTTCTTTTACCTAAAAAAAAGGCCCCCAAGAACGATAATTTGTAACAGAAAAGAACATAGCCGACGGCATAATTGTGAATATAGCCCCCGAAAAGTAGTATCTTTCTTAAATCCTATCTCATCCTGTGCTGCGCATCTTCGTCTCTGAGCACAGTAAGCTATCTGCAGTCTGGACTCCAGCTATTTTAAGCAATTTCATTGGATAACGGCTACGTCAAGTGGCCATTTTGTCTTGACTTTTTTTTTCATTTCTAACCCTAACCCCAACCCTAATCCTAACCTTATCCCTTTCCCGGGCGTTATATCCTAACCCTATCCCTGTCTAACCCTATCCCGACCTGCAGAAAGGGATAGGAGTAGCAGTGAGTTCAAAACTTGAAAAGACTTTCATTTTGGCTCTTCTGAAACTATTAATATCGTCCAATGAAAATTGGAGTCCAGACTGCAGTTAGGCTCTTGTCTTTGAACCCCTGTATATGTCAATAATTGCCGATAAACGGCAGGTGGACATTACTGGAAGAAGAAGAAGTAGCCCTATTACTACTACTTCTACTTCTACTGTACTACTACTACTACTTGCATCAAATGCAGGGTAGACTTTATCAATCCACTTCAACGTGGGTTGATAAATAAAGCCTATCCTGCATTTGATGTAAAAAAAAACCCAACGTTGGCAAAGAATTAGATATAAAATAATGCGTATTCAATTCCTCTGTGAAACTCAACTCTCACCCTGGTACATGGAATTGCTTCAAAGGTACCCAAACTGATATGATGGTGCTGGACTTCTCGAAGGCCTTTGACAAAAGTCCCCCATGAGCGGCTGCTCCATAATGGCATAAGATCCACCTTTATGGTATCCAGGGAACTACGTTCATGTGGATCAGGGCATTCCTGCCAAGCTGCACCCAGCAGGTCATCGTTGACGGAACCAAGTCAGACATGACAGCAGTCATCAGTGGTGTCCCACAAGGAACAGTCCTTGACCCTCAATTATTCCAGATGTTTATCAATGATCTACCTGACCAGCTGAAATCCAGAACACTCTTTTTCACTGATGTGTTTCGTGTGCTTACATTTAGTTACAACCAATGCATCGTTAAGCATGCCATTGAAACAGACCTTGAGTAATTAAGGGTTAACTTATGCAATACGGAAATATAGCAAACCTAATGTTTTTTTGTTAAATTTTTTTTTTCCTGTTTCATGTGTGGCAAGCAACAGTTTCTTTACTACTTTGTTACAGACCAGTACAAGGAACCTGAACTGCAGACACAATGGACGGAGTTAAAGAAGAGGTCACAGAAGGAGACTGTACACCTTGGATGGACAGTGGTGTTGTGGTGGTCAGTAGATTTCATCAGGGCTTTCTCTTAACCCTTTTAGGACTCTAATTAAATTAACAATCAGATCTGTGAGTTTTGGAAGAAGTGAGAATAGTTGGGGGGAGGGGGTTAAGTGTTTTATTTCTGTAGTTTGTGTGTGTGTGTGTGTGTGTGTGTGTGTGTGTGTGTGTGTGTGTGTGTGTGTGTGTGTGTGTGTGTGTGTGTGTGTGTGTCTCACTGTCTGTTTCTGGGTAAATGTTTTGTAATAGTTTGGCAAAAAGCCAAGTCAATGTTAGAGTAATGTTCAGTTTGGTGCATGACTAGAAGACTATGCCCAGGGCTCCCAAGGGACCCCCATTTGGGGGTCTATGAAGCACTAAGATTCTAAAGACCCTCTAGAAGAATGTGCAGGGGGTCCCAGGGATGCACTAGAAACATTCTTTTTAGCATTCGCTATGCCACTTGGACCCTCTATCCCACCTCTAGGACCCTCTATACTGTAAGTGAAGGAGTCCCTGGGACCCCTTGTTTTGCTGGAAGATTGGGAGCCCTGATGCCATTCTTTGAATAAATGTTGATATGTTTATTCACAATTCTCTTCACCACTGTTGTTGTGTGCTACTCTTTCATTTTTACACTGATTTCAGTATTTTTTATTTGACCAGAAACTGAACTTCAGTTGTTTTTTAATTCATCCCCCCAATTTTCATTTTTTTTTTTACCACAAGCGATTTGGGGCGTTTTGAACTTAGTCTTGTTGTTTATCTTGGAAGTTTACAAAGGCAATGTAATAATTTTACAAGGCTTATATCAGACTCAAACTGTCTCTGTCTATCATTTTAACTGTCTGTCTGTCTCGTTATATCTCTCTCTTAAGTTGCCCCCTTGAATCGTCTGACAGGGCTCTGTCCCTGTACCCTGCCGGGGCCATGGGTCCCTGGACCCCAGCCTTTCAGATTTTTTTTTCATTTTGGGGAGTTGCACCCATGTGTAACTGTGTGGATGGTGGTCATATAGGCAGACCTGGGTCATCGTTTTTGTTTTGGGATGAACTTGGGTCGGTCTTCTTGTGGGTATTGCTCTCACTTTGCTAGGCGATGAGTGCCAAAAATAACAGTGGTGGAGGGAGTTGTTGACAAGGGAGTTACTTCCCCTTATTCGTTTCACCATATCCTCTCTCCTACCCTCGCTAGTTTAATCTTTGTTTAATGTTCATTTTTATCTTTTATAGAAGCAGGAACCAGCATGGTCCATGAAGGAGGAAGACTCACCAGATCAGCCCTCAGCTGTCTGCAGCACAGTACAGCCCATGCCTGACAGCACTTCTTGGTCATTGCTGTCTCTGAAAAGAGGCCGTGTGTGTCAGCATTGCTCTGCTGCCTTTGTGCTGGTCAGCAGTTTGGAACTCCACCTGGCGTCAGTTCATGGAGAGCCTATGCCGTTCCCTGAGTGGATTGAGAGGAGCTGCAGACAGGTAGGTGTAGATCTTAGCAATTTGTCTGTTTGATGTGAGGTAATCATAAAATCATAGATAAAGTCAGGCAGACAGAGATGCAAACGCAAATATTTTATTGGCAATAGCTTTACATAGCTCTTCTGCCAAGGAAGTGCATTGGTACTGAAAGTACTTCTAAATTAATGGCGACAAAACAACGGAAAAGTTACGATACCCTTTTTGCATTAAGGAACACATTTAGTAGCAACTTAGATGCCTATTCCCCATAAAGTAAGGTGGTAATCAAAGCATAACCATTGCAAAATTTAAAATAAATTCAGATACATATAAACATACAACCAACCGACAAATCAAAATAATCAGTTGCAATATTATTCGAAGTAGATCATGATACACACACACACACAACCAACCAGCAAACGTAACAACTCCACGATTACGAGCAATGTATGAAATAAACCAACCAAACCAAAGGAATACTGGGTTAGTATTTTTAAATCCCTGTTATGGGTTCTTGAGTTATTTGTTAGCTCAAACAAAGATTTATTAGTATTTTTATCACTGACACATTTTGTATTTGTTTACCAGATCCCCACGAATTCTTCTATATTTCAGAGATGGTAATTTTAACTTTCTTAGTCTGTGTTCGTAATCAATGTGACTAACGCCTTTAACTAATTTTGTTACTTGTCTTTGGAGCCTTTCTAATGCTGCCGATTGCCTTTCTAAAAACGGACTCCAGACCTGATTTCCACATTTTGGCTTGGTGTTAATGTTAGATATGACTGGACCTTTACTCTTGATTTCAGGTTACAAATGTTATTTTCTTCCTTCTGCGCCTAATATAGCATGATGCTATATGATTTTAAAAAAAAAAAATGATAGCACACACCGCATCTTTATGGAAAATCCTTGCTTTGAACGGAAAACGTTTTTTTTTTAACCAATTTGTGCAAATCCTTAGCGTGCGCATATACATAAGCGTATTTTGGATGATGAATGTGAATGCCAAGGCATGGTTCACATCATACGCGGAAGTTCCATACTAAAACCCTAAGTAAGTAAGACGGCTAATAGATTTTGCGCACTTGTACGAATTTCCACTGTATGCGTAAACTTTTATCCCTTCTTTCTTCCCCTTATTTAAGGATTTCCGTACGGAACATACGCGTCCAATGTGAACCCAGCCTTACACTTACAGTTAGACTTGTTAACCCTCTATCAAAATGTATAAATCAGCATGCCTTTTATATGGGAACTCTTCAGTTCTTTGCGAAAGGATATTAAGACAGTTTTGGAATGTTTGTTTTCACAGAAGCTGGAACCAGTATGGTCCATGGAGGAAGACTCACCATATCATCCCTCAGCTGTCTTCAGCACAGCACAGCCCATGTCTGACAAGACTTCGTGGTCACTGCTGTCTCTGAAAAGAGGTTGTGTGTGTCAGCATTGTCCTGCTGCCTTTGTGCTGGTCAGCAGTTTGGAACTTCACCTGGCGTCAGTTCATGGAGAGATTACCCTTGACATGGTGTTGCCTGAGTTCTCCACACTTGACAGATATGATGCTGGTAACTGTAGCAACACAGCCATAGGTACAGAGGTAGATAGTCATGGTAGCAGAGAAATGACAACAAAGGAAGCTGATGATAATGGTACAGGTGATAGAGATGGAATGAAAACGAGACAGCATGCGTGCGATGTCTGTAGAAAGTCTTTCTCTGCACCCTACGAACTGAAGAGACACAAGCTGATTCATAGTGGTATTAAACCATTTGTATGTGATGTGTGCAGTAAGAGCTATACTCAGGCTTCTCACCTAGCAAAACATAAGAGAGTTTTATCCACACAGGGGAGAGGCCTTACAAGGTGTCCACACTGTGACAGTGGGTTTAGTGCGTCAAGTAATTTACATAAGGCATATAAAGTCAGTTGCCATGATGAAAAACTCCACGTGTGTTCAGACTGTGGGAAAAGGCTTTACCCAGTCCCCCCCCCCCCCCCCCCCCTGGTTCTCTGGCACAACCACCATCTGACTCACACTGGAATAAAGCCTCACAAGTGTTCAGACTGTGGGAAAGGCTTTACCCAGTCTGGTTCTCTGGCACAACACCGTCTGACTCACACTGGAATAAAGTCTCACAAGTGTTCAGACTGTGGGAAATGTTTTGCCAGATCCAGTGGTCTGGCAGAACACCGTCTGATTCACTCTGGTGAAGGACCTCACAAATGTTCAGACTGTGGGAAATGTTTTTCCAGAGCTAGTCATCTTGCAACTCATCGATTGATTCACTCTGGTGAAAAACCTCACAAGTGTTCAGAATGTGGGAAAGGTTTTACTCAGTCCTGTAATCTGGCAAAACACCGTCTGACTCACACTGGAATAAAGCCTCACAAGTGTTCAGACTGTGGGAAAGGTTTTACCAGGTCCAGTAATCTAGCAACACATCGTCTGACCCACACTGGAGAAAAACCCCATGTTTGTTCAGACTGTGGGAAAGGTTTTACCAGGTCCAGGGGTCTGGCAAACCACCGTCTGCTTCACACTGGAGACAAATCTCACAAGTGTTCAGACTGAGGGAAAACTTTCGCCCAGTTCGGTTATCTGACGCAACATCGTCTGACTCACTCTGGTGAAAAACCTCACAAGTGTTCAGACTGTGGGAAATGTTTTTTCCAGAACTAGTCATCTTGCAGCTCATCGTTTGTCTCACTCTGAAGAAAAACCTCATGTTTGTTCAGACTGTGGGAAAAGTTTCACCCAGTTCGGTAATCTGACGCAACATCGTCTGACTCACTCTGGTGAAAAACCTCACAAGTGTTCAGACTGTGGGAAATGTTTTTCCAGAGCTAGTCATCTTGCAGCTCATCGTCTGACTCACTCTGGTGAAAAACCTCACAGCTGTCCTCACTGTCCTGCTGCTTTCAGGCTTTTACAGCATTTGAAAAATCATGTACAGAAAACACACATGTAGCTCTATTATAAAGTTTGTGGTTATGTGACAAGGAATTAACAAACGAAGAAAAGCAGAAGAAGAAAAAAAAAACTGCTTGTGTGATGTAAATTTATAACACATTCATCAAAATACTGTGTATGTCACTGGCGTCAAGGCGTGAGACCTTATGCGCTTGATTGAGTGGGTACCTGTTGTCCCTTCTGCAGTGCTGGTAAAGGTAAAGATGCGCACCCCCCCCCCCCCCTTCATTTCTCTGTTCCTTTCCCTTTTTTTCAGTCTTGCTTTTCTTACTGCAGATTTAGTACTTCATTCTCTTTCGTTTGCTATATTTATTTAACACTAACTTTCATCCATTTTACATAATGTAACACATGCATTCTATGATTGTTGAAGATAAAGGCAAGACGGAACACACTTAATGAACCAGGACTGTGACAAATGCTTTGCGGCTGTTGTGTGTACTGCACTACTTTGGGGGGGGGGGGGGTCCTATTAGATCATGGCCTTTATCATGACTGCGATGAATTATTCCACGAAGATAATTAGCTCCAAAAGTTGATAAGATACAGCTGCTTAATGTTTGGTAAGAAAGGCAGGTGTGAAAATCTTTACCTTTACCAGCCTTTTTTTTATATGTATTTTATTGTATGCGCATATAATAAGGCATCAGAACGGTCCGCGGTTTTGGTAGCCATTGGCCGTGATTTGGGCACTGCAGGCTGTGGTTTGTACTTCATGAGGCAGCGCGATCTTCTTCTCAAATGGTATTCTTAAAAGTTTTGTTTTCATACTGCGCCTTCGGAAGCGAAAGATCGTGGCCATGTTTGTTGTTTTTTTCGAGTTTAGAGCTCTCTAGACTCTTTTTTTCACTGTTTCAGAGTTTGTTTTGATGCCAGTGATTGTGATTTGGGTTTTAGATGAGTCGATTTAGAGGATATGTTCGCTGGAGATTACGATGATGTGAGAACTTTGAACTTTGCCGCGAGAAATCGGGTAGCGAATGATCGCAATGATGCCGACTACGGACTAGATTTTTGTGGGGTCCGACTCGATGTCGACTCTGAGTCATGGCGAGTGTTGTTCGTCCGCGGATTGGGCTCTGGAGTATTCTGATGCCTGATATTATGTTTGTTATCCTTTTATAACTGCTTTCATTTTTTTTGGACTGTTTTTGTA
Organism: Phymorhynchus buccinoides; assembly: GCA_017654935.2. Lineage (NCBI taxonomy): Eukaryota > Metazoa > Mollusca > Gastropoda > Neogastropoda > Raphitomidae > Phymorhynchus > Phymorhynchus buccinoides. The sequence goes on along the minus strand of JAGGCT020004248.1, from coordinate 4,876,579 downwards.
TCCTGGACACGACAAGTGGGGTGACGTTTCCAGCACTGCCTAGACTGATGGGCTATAGTGTATAATGTTGTGGTGGCGTAATGATACAAATTGTTCTATGCTTTTTGTCATGCTTTCAGGTTGTTGAACGATAGCACGATGCATTCACAGATTCACAGAGGCTATAGGCTGTAAGCCTTTTGCCCCTCGATATTGTAATTTATTTGTTCAGAGCTTGATTGACTTTATGGACCGTGGAGTAGTTATGACGTTAGTGTATGACTAACACTCAATTTTGCAATTTCATGCATGTCCAGATTGGTAGAAAACATAAGTGTGGCTATAGTTCTTTATCAATGTGATTTTTAAAGGCAATTACATATGGCGCATTGACGGTATTATGGGACAAACTATTCCATAAATTTATTATTCTGTTTGCAAAATATGAGTGGAATTGACGGGTATTGGTTTGTTTTATGGTTAGTTTAAAAATGTGACCTCTTGTAACATTATTGCTAGATAATTCAGAGAGTTGAGTAGTAGTTGAGGAATCATATAATCCATGCATAATCTTAAAAAGCTTCTATCATGTCACCTCTGACTCTCCTATATACTAAACTAGGCAACTTCAACCACTTTAGGCGATCTTCATAATGTGTGTTGTGTTATACATGGTCAAACGTTTACGTGGTGACAGTCCTGAGATTGGTTGGTTGGTTTACCCTGGCTAAAGGACTCCAGGGACCATTCCAACAGTGAGAAGCACTTTGAACATTAAGGTACAAATGCATCATCTAGGGATGAGAACATTACGTGTGTGACCGTTTTGGATTACCCCGCCACTTGGGCAGCCACACACACTCTGACTTCGGAGGATTTTTATATTGATGATGTTATGTTAGGAGCTTTCCGTGGCTTAAGACAATCCCCGCCACAACCATTCAGAGCATAACAACAATTTTGATGTAGCCTTGGCGTTCTAGACTATGTTAATTGGTCTGACACAGCCCCAAGGCTTACAGTCCTGAGATGACCATAGCTGTTGACGGGACTTATAACAGACTACAACTACTCAGTGTTTGTTCTCGTCTGTGTTTTTTCCTATTTTTTTTTTCCTTTTTTTTTTTTTTTTAATACAGTGGTCGCCGCTTTATCAAGAAAACCGCGGTTAATAGAGCCAACCGCTTATTAAAGCCGATTTCTTACGGTCCGGATTTTTCACTATATGTTATGTATTAAAAAAAGCCGCTTAATAAAACCACCCCGCCGCTTATTAAAGCCACTTTTCTCAGAGAAATCACATAGTTTGTGACTAAAACTCACACGATTTTGTTCTTTTTTCTTTTTTTTTGGGGGGGCGTGAAAATATGTCACTTGTGTCACTCAAGACATATTTATGTGCACGCTCACGTGTATCACGAAGTAACTGAGTTTAGAAAAGAATGTCAGTCAATAAAAACCGCATATCGATTGATGTGCTGATCAATGTAATTAAAACAAAAGTTCAACATCGTTTAAGAGGCCTTGTGAAGTTGTGTTTAGATTCAAGCAAGTGTAAATGACTAAAGAAAGTGTGAAAGTGTGACTGACTTAAACAAAAGAGAAGCAAAAAAAAAAAGTGTTCGAAAATGACGTAATCCTGGACCGCCGGTTATTAAATCCGCCGCTTATTAAAGCCATTTTTCGTCGGTCCCTAAATGGCTTTATAAAGCGGCGACCACTGTATTTCACTTTCTATCCACTCTTCTAGTCTCTATGAGGGACTTCCCCGCGGGCTTCCACCTTGTCGTGGTGGGGGAGCTTTAAGCTAAGAGTAGCCCCTCATCCCCATTTTTCATTCTCTCCATCCTCATTTACAATTTATGACATGCCAGTTTTTTTTTTTTTTTATTGTTCACTGGCTTTCACGCATGAGACCTTACGCACTTGAGTGGGCACATGTTGCCCATTCTGCAGTGCATATTTGCCTATATATATGGCCCTTTTTATATATATTTTTTTGCTAGGATGTGTTTGTTATCCTTTTTTTAATTAAAAAAACCCCCTGGATCCGATATGTAGAGTAGAGTGGCTTCAACGTTTCCAGCACTGTATTAGGTATTATGGTATTAGGTACTTTTAAAAGTCACAGAGACGTCTCTGTGAAATTCGGGTTGCTCCCACCTGGAGAGCGCGTCGCAGCCAGATGCGCACCACCCAATTTATTATTATTTTTTGCATGCGATTTTTGTGTGACTGATGAGGAAGGAAAGGGGGGGAGGGGGGAGGGTAAATTTTGACCAAATGACAAACTTTTTCGTTGCCACTGGGTTTAACGTGTGCTAAGTGCATGGGGCACACGGGACCTCAGTTTATCGTCTCATACGAACTGTGTGAAATTATGAGCTATAGGGTACAATGATGAAGATGCCATGTCGTGAATTGTACTGTTTATTTTATTTGTTGTTTTCAGGTTTTGGGACGTTGTTAAGATTCATTGATGTGTGTTTTGTTATACATGGTCGAACTTTACGCGGTGACAGTCCTTAGATGACCATATAGCTGTTTGACGGGAAACTATAAACAGACTAAGTAAGTCTCTATGAGGGTGAAGTTACCGAATCGCCACTTTCCCATCTCGCCACATGGCTGGGAACATTCAACATTGGTGATAAGATCAGGCCAATCCGGCTACCGTAGCGGCCCCCGGGGACGTACCCCGACCGGCACAGCCCCCACCATCAAAGAGTCCATGGGTGCTACTCTTTCAGGTTTTACACTGATTTTCAGTATTTTAAATTTTGCCAGAAACTGAACTTCAGTTTTTTTTAATTCATCCCCCCAAAAAAAAATTGACCACAAGCGATTTGAGGCGTTTTGAACTTAGTTGTTCTATCTTGGAAGTTTTCAAAGGCAATGTAATAATTTTACAAGGCTTATCAGACTCAAACTGTCTCTATCATTTTAACTGTCTGTCTGTCTTGTTATATCTCTCTCTTAAGTTGCCCCCCTGAATCGTCTGACGGGGCTCTGCCCCTGAACCCTGCTATGGGCCATGGGTCCCTGGACCCCTGTCTTTCAGGTTTTTTTCATTTTGTGGAGTTGCACCCATGTAAGAGTGCCTCTAACCAGGGTCTGTTATCCAAAGAGCATATGTTTTATATTTTGGGAGGTAATGATAGGCCTTACTGTTATACATGTCATAGAAGAATCCCCAATATTGCAGACACTTTTTTCTCTCTCTCTCTCTCATCTCTCTTCTCTCACACACACACACACACCCACACAGACGTACACACACACAACACACACACACACGTCCACACACACACACACACATGATGACGAGAGAGAGAGAGAGAGAGAGAGAGAGAGAGAGAATCACAATGAAAAACCCCATAAGACTGCATTAGAAAATTTGTCTTTTATTTATGTACAATTCATTAGAAGGAAAGCATTTTCAATGAAACAAAAAACCAACTACAAAACAAGATCGACAACATGCTCATAATAATTAATCACATTTAAAGGGGAGGGGATTGTGGGACACAGTATTGGTGTGAATGCATTTTTATTACACTGATATTAGTAAAGATGTGCCACCCCCCTGCATTTCTCGGTTAATTGTATTTTTCCGTTTTTGCCTTTCTTACCATACATAAAGCTGTATTTTAGGAACATTTTCAGCTAATTATCTTTTTGGAATACTAACCCTAACCCTAAACCTAACCCTACCCCCCACTATGTACTGCAGTACACCGCAATTTGTCACAGTTGTGGTTCGTTGCGTTTTTTCCGTCTTATAGGGTGGGGGGTAGGGTTAGGGTTAAGGTTAGTATTCCAAAAAGATAATTTGGTGAAAATGTTCCTAAAATACAGCTTTATGTATGGTAAGAAAGGCAATAACGGAAAAATACAATTAACCGAGAAATGTAGGGGGGGTGGCACATCTTGACCTTTACCTAACATTCTTCATGCGTTTGTAATTATTATGCAACTCTTTTCACTTGGACATGTTTGCATAATTATGAACTTGATTGTGTTCACCTTATTTTTTTCCCAACAGCTTTTGTAGAAAATGCATGAGATAGTATAAGATGTTCTGGTCCCTTTATGTGTTTCAGTGTGTATTGTTGTGCTTGAGTGTGAGTGTGGTAAGGACTATTAGTACATGTAGTACAGTGGAACCTCCCTTATAGATTCCACTGTACTGAAGCCAGAAACCCCAAACTATTCCTTCCACAGTAGTGAGCAGCTGGAATGTGGAGACTGTAGGAGGAAAACTGAATTGAGAATTAAAGAGAAAAACAAAAAAAGAATTATGCTAGTGGAATCGCAAGATACGGAGGATAGATAAATATAAAAATGATGAAAGACAGTAGATGTGTGGGTGTGTGTGTGTGAACGGGGGGGGGGAGGGGGGTAGTGGGGGGGGGGGGGGGGTGGGGGGTGTGGGGGGGGGGGGGGTGGGGGGGGGGGGGGGGGGGGGTGTGTGTGTGTGGGGGGGGGGGGGGGGGGGGGGGGGGGGGGGGGGGGATAGGGGGTGGGGGGGGGGGGGGGGGGGGGGGGGGGGGGGGGGGGGGGGGGGGGGGGGGGGGGGGGGGGGGGGGGGGGGGGGGGGGGGGGGGGGGGGGGGGGGGGGGGGGGGGGGGGGGGGGGGGGGGGGGGGGGGGGGGGGGGGGGGGGGGGGGGGTGGGGGGGGGGGGGTGGGGGGGGGGGTGGGGGGGGGGGGGGGGGGGGGGGGGGGGGGGGGGGGGGGGGGGGGGAGGGTGGGGGGGGGGGGGGGGGGGGGGGGGGGGGGGGGGGGGGGGGGGGGGGGGGGGGGGGGAGGACTTAAGATGTTACATATTGCGCTCATTAAAAAAATCAAAAGTACAAATTTGAAAAAATACAAAAAACTCTTCAACCCACTTACCCACACTACTACCCCTTATTAAAGAAATCAAAGACATTGACTTTGTGGAGGCGAAAAACAATCCCATGTTTCCTTACATCATATTTTTAACACACAATAATTGTCAACATAGGTGACAAAATAAAAACCGATCATAGAAAAAGAGAGTATTATGACAAGCATATAAATACAAAAATTGCACGCAACATTTCATTGGTTCTTGAGGAACCCAAACAATGAAACTACATCGGGCAATAAAACAAAAATCATTCCATAAGGATAAATAAGGTGGGTAGAATTTTTGAGGAGAGATTGATTGATAGTACGCTGTAATTATTAATTATTATTTTTTTTTTTTTCCCCTGTCCCATCTTCTGGTCCGCACAGTGGCGTTGCTCCCCACGAAAAGGAAAGGAAAGATAAAATAAAACCTAACGTGTATCTGTACGATTTTTAGATTAAAAACAAAAAGTGGACCATAGAACCTTTATTTCACAGTATCTCTCTGGGCGAGACCAATCCGGCTACCGTAGCGGTCAACGGGGCCAAACCCCCCGACCGGCACAGCTCCTGCACTTCATTTTCCTCCAATATTGTTGAAAAATCATTTATCCTTACAGCTCTCATGTTACTATTTGGCTCCTACCACAGACTCATGTCAACTGTTGATTAAAAAGGCCGTTTAAGGTCAATTTTGTTAATGATCAAGAAATGACTTTCTTCTTCTACTTCTGCTTCTGATAGGGGCAACAAAACATCGTGGCATATTCATCAATGAAACTAGGGGAGAGGAGCACCCTAACCCTATTTTTTTTTTTTTTTTTTTTTTTTTTTTTTTTTTTTTTTCGTCGTCCACCCAAAATGACAATCAAAAGAAGGGGGGAGGGGACTGGGGGGGGGGGGACAATTTTTTTGGGATTAAAAAAAAAAAAACGAAAGGGAAAATGAAAGCCTTAATCTTTAAAAAAAAAAAGAAAAAAAGAATTATCATGAGAACAAAACAAAAACAATATAAAATCATCAGAAAATGCAGAGTTTGACAATGGAGCAGCAAAGAATAAACTTGAACCTTAAAATGATAGTGAGCAGGTGCCACTCCATAGATACAATCACACTATAAAAACAATAAATGCACACACATGTGACACATAGTATAAACTTCGAGCTTGTTGTTGCTCTAACTGTCTTTCTGTTTGGCCATGCTTTGAAATGAATAAAGATTTGCTTTAAACCACATGTGACACAATTATTCCAACACCAGGTCCTTATCACGCCTATAAGTTATACGCACTGATGGAAAAAAAACAACGCCAGATCAGAATGCTTCATGTTAGGAAGCAAAACAATTTCCAAGATATCAACTAAAACTTAGTTTCTTGAATTGTCTTATTATATAGTATATATTTTTTTTTCTCCATTATAGTCAACAGCTATTGTCATATTGACTCAGACTGAAACGTGTACAAGTTTGATTTGACGCAACGGTTGTTACAAAACAACCTGTAAAAGCGAACGAAACCGACATGTACATTTCCAAACATGACAAACGGGTTCCATCATTTTTCATTGCACACGTATGCACAGTAAGTCCACAGTGATGGAAACGTT
>JAGGCT020004248.1:4828951-4869619 GCA_017654935.2 Phymorhynchus buccinoides | reverse complement strand
TTAAAACCCCCCCCCCCCCCCCCCCCCCCCCCCCACCCCCCCCCCCCCACACACACACACACACTATACGTCTCAGTTCACACACACACATCTTTCTATGTATTATACCGTATCTTGCGATTCCACGCGCATAATTCCTTTTTGTTTTCTCCTAATTCTCAATTCAGTTTTCCTCCTACAGTCTGCACATTCCAGCTGCTCACTACTGTGGAAGGAATAGTTTGGGGTTTCTGGCTTCAGTACAGTGGAATCTATAAGGGAGGTTCCACTGTACTACAATAGTCCTTACCACACTCACACTCAAGCACAACAATACACACACTGAAAAAACACATAAAGGGACCAGAACATCTTATACTATCTCATGCATTTTCTACAAACGCTGTTGGGGAAAAAAATAAGGTGAACACAATCAAGTTCAGAATTATGCAAACATGTCCAAGTGAAAAGAGTTGCCATAATAATTACAAACGCATGAAGAATTTAGGTAAAGGTCAAGATGTGCCACCCCCCCTACATTTCTCGGTTAATTGTATTTTTCCGTTATTGCCTTTCTTACCATACATAAAGCTGTTATTTTTAGGAACCTTTTCAGCTAATAATCTTTTTGGAATACTAACCTTAACCTAACCCTACCCCCCACCCTATAAGACGGAAAAACGCAACGAACCACAACTGTGACAAATCGCTGTGTACTGCAGTACATAGTGGGGGGTAGGGGGGGTTTTTTAGGTTTAGGGTTAGTATTCCAAAAATGGTTATTAGCTGAAAATGTTCCTAAAAATACAGCTTTATGTATGGTAAGAAAGGCAAACAAGGAAAAATACAATTAACCGAGAAATGCAGGGGGGTGGCACATCTTTACTAATATCAGTGTAATAAAAAATGCATTCACACCAATACTGTGTCCCACAATCCCCTCCCCTTTAAATGTGATTAATTATTATGAGCATGTTGTCGATCTTGTTTTGTAGTTGGTTTTTTGTTTCATTGAAAATGCTTTCCTTCTAATGAATTGTACATAAATAAAAGACAAATTTTCTAATGCCAAAAAAACGTCTTATGGGGTTTTTCATTGTGATTCTCTCTCTCTCTCTCTCTCTCTCTCTCTCTCTCGTCATCATGTGTGTGTGTGGTGTGTAACGTCTGTCTGTGTGTGTGTGTGTGTGTGTGTACGTCCTGTGTGTGTGTGTGTGTGAGAGAGAGAGAGAGAGTAGAGAGAGAGAAAAAAAGTGTCTGCAATATTTGGGGATTCTTCTGTGACATGTATAACGTAAGGCCTATCATTACCTCCCAAAATATAAAACATATGCTCTTTGGATAACAGACCCTGGTTAGAGGCACTCTTACATGGGTGAAACTCCACAAAATGAAAAAAACCTGAAAGGCCGGGGTCCAGGGACCCATGGCCCCAGCAGGGTTCAGGGGCAGAGCCCCGTCAGAAGATTCAGGGGGGCAACTTAAGAGAGAGATATAACAAGACAGACAAACAGTTAAAATGATAGAGACAGTTTGAGTCTGATAAGCCTTGTAAAATTATTACATTGCCTTTGAAAACTTCCAAGATAGAACAACTAAGTTCAAAACGCCCCAAATCGCTTGTGGTCAATTTTTTTTGGGTGTGATGAATTAAAAAAAACTGAAGTTCAGTTTCTGGCAAAATTTAAAATACTGAAATCAGTGTAAACCTGAAAGAGTAGCACCCATGGACTCTTTGATGGTTGGGGCTGTGCCGGTCGGGGTACGTCCCCGGGGGCCGCTACGGTAGCCGGATTGGCCTGATCTTATCACCAATGTTGAATGTTCCCAGCCATGTGGCGAGATGGGAAATGGCGATTCGGTAACTACCCTCATAGAGAGACTTACTTAGTCTGTTATAGTCCCGTCAACAGCTATGGTCATCTAAGGACTGTCACCGCGTAAAGTTCGACCATGCGTAACAAAACACACATCAATGAATCTTAACGACGTCCAAAAAACTGAAAACAACAAAAAAGTAAACAGTACAATTCACACCATGGCATCTTCATCATTGTACCCTATAGCTCATAATTTCACACAGTTTCGGATGAGACGATAAACTGAGGTCCCGTGTGCCCATGCACTTAGCACACGTTAAACCCAATGGCAACAAAAAAAGTTGTCATTTGGTCAAAATTTACCCTCCCCCCCCCCCCTTTCCTTCCTCATCATTCACACAAAAAATCGCATGCAAAAAAAAATAATAAATGGGTGGCGCGCCTCTGGCTGCGACGCGCTCTCCAGGTGGGAGCAACCCGAATTTCACAGAGACGCCTCTCTGTGACTTTAAAGTACCTAATACATAATACCTAATACAGTGCTGGAAACGTTGAGCCACTCTACTCTACATATCGGATCCAGGGGGTTTTTTTAATTAAAAAAAGGATAACAAACACATCCTAGTAAAAACAATATATATAAAAAGGCCATATATAGGCAAATATGCACTGCAGAATGGGCAACATGTGCCCACTCAAGTGCGCAAGGTCTCATGCGTGAAAGCCAGTGAACAATAAAAAAAAAAAACTGGCATGTCATAAATTGTAAATGAGGATGGAGAGAATGAAAAATGGGGATGAGGGGCTACTCTTAGCTTAAAGCTCCCCCACCACGACAAGGTGGAAGCCCGCGGGGAAGTCCCTCATAGAGACTAGAAGAGTGGATAGAAAGTGAAATACAGTGGTCGCCGCTTTATAAAGCCATTTTGGGACCGACGAAAAATGGCTTTAATAAGCGGCGGATTTAATAACCGACGGTCCAGGATTACGTCATTTTCGAACACTTTTTTTTTTTGCTTCTCTTTTGTTTACGTCAGTCACACTTTCACACTTTCTTTCGTCATTTACACTTGCTTGAATCTAAACACAACTTCACAAGGCCTCTTAAACGATGTTGAACTTTTGTTTTAATTACATTGATCAGCACATCAATCGATATGCGGTTTTTATTGACTGACATTCTTTTCTAAACTCAGTTACTTCGTGATACACGTGAGCGTGCACATAAATATGTCTTGAGTGACACAAGTGACATATTTTCTACGCCCCCCCAAAAAAGAAGAAAAAAAAGAACAAAATCGTGTGAGTTTTAGTCACAAACTATGTGATTTCTCTGAGAAAAGTGGCTTTAATAAGCGGCGGGGTGGTTTTATTAAGCGGCTTTTTTTAATACATAACATATAGTGAAAAATCCGGCCCGTAAGAAATCGGCTTTAATAAGCGGCTGGCTCTATTAACCGCGGTTTTATAAAGCGGCGACCCACTGTATTAAAAAAAAAAAAAAGAAAAAAAAAAGAAAAACACAGACGAGAACAAAACTGAGTTAGTTAGTCTGTTATAGTCCCGTCAACAGCTATGGTCATCTCAGGACTGTAAGCCTTGGGGCTGTGTCAGACCAGTTGACATAAGCTAGAACGCCAAGGCTACATCAAAATGTTGTTATGCTCTGAATGGTTGTGCGGGAATTGTCTTAAGCCATGACTAGCTCCCAGCATAACATCATCAGTCTAAAATCCCCCGAAGACGGAGTGTGGCTGCCACGTGGCGGGGTAATCAAAAACGGTCACACACGTAATGTTCTCATCCCTAGCTGATGCATTTGTACCTTAGTGTTCAAAGTGCTTCTCACTGTTGGGATGATCCCTGGAGTCTTTTAGCCAGGGTAAACCAACCAACCAATCTCAGGACTGTCACCACGTAAACGTTTGACCATGTATAACACAACACACATTATGAAGATCGCCTAAAGTGGTTGAAGTTGCCTAGTTTAGTATATAGGAGAGTCAGAGGTGACATGATAGAAGTTTTTAAGATTATATGCATGGATTATATGATTCCTCAACTACTACTCAGCTCTTTGAATTATCTAATCAGGTTACAAGAGGTCACAATTTTAAACTAACCATAAAGCAAACCAATACCCGTCAGTTCCACTCATATTTTACAAACAGAATAATAAATTTATGGAATAGTTTGTCCCATAATACCGTCAATGCACCATCTGTAAATTCCTTTAAAAATCACATTAATAAGGAATTAGCAACATTAAATGTTTTCTACCAATTTGGACATACTGAAATTGTAAAATTGAGTGAGTCATACACTAACGTCATAACTACTCCACGGTCCATAAAGTCAATCAAGCTCTGAACAAATAAATTACACTATCGAGGGCAAAAGGCTTACAGCCTATAGCCTCTGTGAATCTGTGAATGCATCGTGCTATCGTTCAACAACCTGAAAGCATGACAAAAAGCATAGAACAATTTGTATCATTACGCCACCACAACATTATACACTATAGCCCATCAGTCACCCCACTTGTCGTGTCCAGGATACAAAAACAGTCCAAAAAAAATGAAAGCAGTATAAAAGGATAACAAACATAATATCAGGCATCAGAATACTCCAGAGTCCAATCCGCGGACGAACAACACTCGCCATGACTCAGAGTCGACATCGAGTCGGACCCCACAAAACTAGTTGGCATCATTGCGATCATTCGCTACCCGATTTCTCGCGGAAAAGTTCAAAGTTCTCACATCATCATAGTCTCCCGCGATCATATCCTCTAAATCGACTCATTTAAAACCCAAATCACAATCACTGTCATCAAAACAAACTCTGAAACAGTGAAAATAAGAGTCTAGAGAGCTCTAAACTCGGAAGAAAAAACAAACATGGCCGCGATTTTTCGTTTCCGAAGGCGCAGTATGAAAACAAACCGTTTAAGAATACCATTTGAGAATAAGATCGCGCTGCCTCATGAAGTACAAACCACGGCCGGCAGTGCCAAAAGCACGGCCAGTGGCTACCAAAACCGCGGACCGTTCTGATGCCTTATTATATGCATACATAAAATACATATAAAAAAAGGCTGGTAAAGGTAAAGATGTTCACACCTGCCTTTCTTACCAAACATTAAGCAGCTGTATCTTATCAACTTTTGGAGCTAATTATCTTTGTTGAATAATTAATCGCAGTCATGATAAAGGCCATGACCTAATAGCCCCCGCCCCCCCCATTGCAGTGCAGTACATACAACAGCCGCAAAGCATTTGTCACAGTCCTGGTTCATTGCGTTTTTTCCGTCTTGCCTTTATCTTCTACTATTATTGAATGCATGTGTTTAATTATGTAAATGGATGAAAATTAGTGTTAAATATAGCAAACGAAAGAGAATGAAGTACTCAATCTGCAGTAAGGCCAGACCGAAAAAAGGGAAGGAACCGAGAAATGAAGGAGGGGGGGAGGGGGGTGCGCATCTTTACCTTTACCAGCACTGCAGAAGGGACAACAGGTGCCCGCCCAATTAAGTGTGTATGGTCTCACGCCTTGACATCAGTGACACAGTATTTTGATGAATGTGTTATAAATTTACATCACACAAGCAGTTTTTTTTTTCTTCTTCTGCTTTTCTTCGTTTGTTAATTGCTTGTCACATAACCACAAACTTTATAATAGAGCTATATGTGTGTTTTCTGTACATGCCGCTCCAAATGCTGTAAAAGCCTGAAAGCAGCAGGACAGTGAGGACAGCTGTGAGGTTTTTCACCAGAGTGAGTCAGACGATGAGCTGCAAGATGACTAGCTCTGGAAAAACATTTCCCACAGTCTGAACACTTGTGAGGTTTTTCACCAGAGTGAGTCAGACGATGTTGCGTCAGATTACCGAACTGGGTGAAACTTTTCCCACAGTCTGAACACATGAGGTTTTTCTCCAGAGTGAGACAAACGATGAGCTGCAAGATGACTAGTTCTGGAAAAAACATTTCCCACAGTCTGAACACTTGTGAGGTTTTTCACCAGAGTGAGTCAGACGATGTTGCGTCAGATAACCGAACTGGGCGAAAGTTTTCCCTCAGTCTGAACACTTGTGAGATTTGTCTCCAGTGTGAAGCAGACGGTGGTTTGCCAGACCCCTGGACCTGGTAAAACCTTTCCCACAGTCTGAACACTTGTGAGGCTTTTCCCCAGTGTGAGTCAGACGGTGGTTTGCAAGATGACTAGTTCTGGAAAAACATTTCCCACAGTCTGAACACTTGTGAGGCTTTATTCCAGTGTGAGTCAGACGGTGTTTTGCCAGATTACAGGACTGAGTAAAACCTTTCCCACATTCTGAACACTTGTGAGGTTTTTCACCAGAGTGAATCAATCGATGAGTTGCAAGATGACTAGCTCTGGAAAAACATTTCCCACAGTCTGAACATTTGTGAGGTCCTTCACCAGAGTGAATCAGACGGTGTTCTGCCAGACCACTGGATCTGGCAAAACATTTCCCACAGTCTGAACACTTGTGAGACTTTATTCCAGTGTGAGTCAGACGGTGTTGTGCCAGAGAACCAGACTGGGTAAAGCCTTTCCCACAGTCTGAACACTTGTGAGGCTTTATTCCAGTGTGAGTCAGATGGTGTCTTGCCAGATGATGGGACTGGGTAAAGCCTTTCCCACAGTCTGAACACACGTGGAGTTTTTCATCATGAACTGACTTTATATGCTTATGTAAATTACTTGACGCACTAAACCCACTGTCACAGTGTGGACACTCGTAAGGTCTCTCTCCGGTGTGGACTCTCTTATGTTTTGCTAGGTGAGAAGCCTGAGTATAGCTCTTACTGCACACATCACATACAAATGGTTTAATACCACTATGAATCAGCTTGTGTCTCTTCAGTTCGTAGGGTGCAGAGAAAGACTTTCTACAGACATCGCACGCATGCTGTCTCGTTTTCATTCCATCTCTATCACCTGTACCATTATCATCAGCTTCCTTTGTTGTCATTTCTCTGCTACCATGACTATCTACCTCTGTACCTATGGCTGTGTTGCTACAGTTACCAGCATCATATCTGTCAAGTGTGGAGAACCCAGGTAACACCATGTCAAGGGTAATCTCTCCATGAACTGACGCCAGGTGGAGTTCCAAACTGCTGACCAGCACAAAGGCAGCAGAACAACGCTGACACACACGACCCCTTTTCAGAGACAGCAGTGACCAAGAAGTGCTGTCAGACATGGGCTGTACTATACTGTAGACAGCTGAGGGCTGATCTGGTGAGTCTTCCTCCATGGACCATACTGGTTCCAGCTTCTGTGAAAACAAACATTCCAAAACTGTCTTAATATCCTTTCGCAAAGAACTGAAGAGTTCCCATATAAAAGGCATGCTGATTTATACATTTTGATAGAGGGTTAACAAGTCTAACTGTAAGTGTACGGCTGGGTTCACATTAGACACGTAAATCCCGTATGGAAAACCCTAAATAAGTGGAAGAAAGAAGGATAAAAGTTTACGCATATAGGGGAAATTCGGACACGTGCACAAATCTTTAGCCTTCTTACTTACTTAGGGTTTTCGTATGGAACTTACGCGTCTGATGTGAACCATGCCTTGGCCTTCACATTTATCATCCAAAATAAGCTTATGTACTGCTCAGCTAAGGATTTGCACAAATTGGTAAAAAAAAACGTTTTCCGTTCAAAGCAAGGATTTTCCATAAAGAGCGGTTGTGCTATCATTTTTTTTTTTAAATCATATAGCATAATGCTATATTAGGCGCAGAGCAGAAAAAACATTTGTAACCTGAAATCCAAAGTAAAGGTCCAGTTATATCTACATTAACACAAGCCAAAATATGGAAATCAGGTCTGGAGTACGTTTTTAAAAAGGCAATCGGCAGCATTAGAAAGGCTCCAAAGACAAGTAACAAAATTTGTTAAAGGCGTTAGTCACCTTAATTACGAACACAGAATAAAGAAGTTGAAATTACCATCTCTGAAATATAGAAGAATTCGTGGGGATCTGATAAACACATACAAAATGTTTTTCACAGTGATAACAATACTAATAAATCTTTGTTTCCAGCTAACAACTAACTCAAGAACCCATAACAGTGATTTAAAAATACTAACCCAGTAGTTTGGTTTGGTTGGTTTATTTCATACATTGCCGTAATCGAGTGTTACGATTTGTCGGTAGGTTGTGTGTGTATCATGATCTACTTCGAATAATATTGCAACTGATTATTTTGATTTGTCGGTTGGTTGTATGTTTATATGTATCTGAATTTATTTTCAATTTTGCAATGGTTATGCTTTGATTACCACCTTACTTTATGGGGAATAGGCATCTAAGTTGCTACTAAATGTGTTCCTTAATGCAAAAAGGGTATCGTACTTTTCCGTTGTTTTGTCGCCATTAATTTAGAAGTACTTTCGGTACCAATGCACTTCCTTGGCAGAAGACCTATGTAAAGCTATTGCCAATAAAATATTTGCGTTTGCATCTCTGTCTGCCTGACTTTATCTATGATTTTATGATTACCTCACATCAAACAGACAAATTGCTAAGATCTACACCTACCTGTCTGCAGCTCCTCTCAATCCACTCAGGGAACGGCATAGGCTCTCCATGAACTGACGCCAGGTGAAGTTCCAAACTGCTGACCAGCACAAAGGCAGCAGAGCAATGCTGACACACACGGCCTCTTTTCAGAGACAGCAATGACCAAGAAGTGTTGTCAGACATGGGCTGTGCTGTGCTGTAGACAGCTGACGGCTGATCTAGTGAGTCTTCCTCCTTCATGGACCATGCTGGTTCCTGCTTCTATAAAAGATAAAAATGAACATTAAACAAAGATTAAACTAGCGAGGGTAGGAGAGAGGATATGGTGAAACGAATAAGGGGAAGTAACTCCCTTGTCAACAACTCCCTCCACCACTGTTATTTTTGGCACTCATCGCCTAGCAAAGTGAGAGCAATACCCACAAGAAGACCGACCCAAGTTCATCCCAAAACAAAAACGATGACCCAGGTCTGCCTATATGACCACCATCCACACAGTGCCATTGGTGCAACTCCCCAAAATGAACAAAAATGAAAGGCAGGGTTCCAGGGACCCATGGCCCCGGCAGGGTACAGGGGCAGAGCCCTGTCAGACGATTCAAGGGGGCAACTTAAGAGAGAGATATAACGAGACAGACAGTTAAAATAATAGACAGAGACAGTTTGAGTCTGATAAGCC
Organism: Phymorhynchus buccinoides; assembly: GCA_017654935.2. NCBI lineage: Eukaryota > Metazoa > Mollusca > Gastropoda > Neogastropoda > Raphitomidae > Phymorhynchus > Phymorhynchus buccinoides. The sequence goes on along the minus strand of JAGGCT020004248.1, from coordinate 4,860,576 downwards.
TTGTAAAATTATTACATTGCCTTCGTAAACTTCCAAGAAAGAACAACAAGACTAAGTTCAAAACGCCCCAAATCGCTTGTGGTAAAAAAAAAAATGAAAATTGGGGGGATGAATTAAAAAACAACTGAAGTTCACTTTTTGGTCAAATTAAAAATACTGAAATCAGTGTAAAAATGAAAGAGTAGCACACAACAACAGTGGTGGAGAGAATTGTGAATAAACATATCAACATTTATTCAAGAATGGCATCAGGGCTCCCAATCTTCCAGCAAAACAAGGGGTCCCAGGGACTCCTTCACTTACAGTATAGAGGGTCCTAGAGGTGGGATAGAGGGTCCAAGTGGCATAGCGAATGCTAAAAAGAATGTTTCTAGTGCATCCCTGGGACCCCCTGCACATTCTTCTAGAGGGTCCTTTAGAATCTTAGTGCTTCATAATCATAGACCCCCAAATGGGGGTCCCTTGGAGCCCTGGGCATAGTCTTCTAGTCATGCACCAAACTGAACATTACTCTAACATTGACTTGGCTTTTTGCCAAACTATTACAAAACATTTACCCAGAAACAGACAGTGAGACACACACACACACACACACACACACACACACACACACACACACACACACACACACACACACACACACACACACACAAACTACAGAAATAAAACACTTAACCCCCTCCCCCCAACTATTCTCACTTCTTCCAAAACTCACAGATCTGATTGTTAATTTAATTAGAGTCCTAAAAGGGTTAAGAGAAAGCCCTGATGAAATCTACTGACCACCACAACACCACTGTCCATCCAAGGTGTACAGTCTCCTTCTGTATCCTCTTCCTTAACTCTGTCCATTGTGTCTGCAGTTCAGGTTCCTTGTACTGGTCTGTAACAAAGTAGTAAAGAAACTGTTGCTTGCCACACATGAAACAGGAAAAAAAAAATTTAACAAAAAAACATTAGGTTTGCTATATTTCCGTATTGCATAAGTTAACCCTTAATTACTCAAGGTCTGTTTCAATGGCATGCTTAACGATGCATTGGTTGTAACTAAATGTAAGCACACGAAACACATCAGTGAAAAAGAGTGTTCTGGATTTCAGCTGGTCAGGTAGATCATTGATAAACATCTGGAATAATTGAGGGTCAAGGACTGTTCCTTGTGGGACACCACTGATGACTGCTGTCATGTCTGACTTGGTTCCGTCAACGATGACCTGCTGGGTGCAGCTTGGCAGGAATGCCCTGATCCACATGAACGTAGTTCCCTGGATACCATAAAGGTGGATCTTATGCCATTATGGAGCAGCCGCTCATGGGGGACTTTTGTCAAAGGCCTTCGAGAAGTCCAGCACCATCATATCAGTTTGGGTACCTTTGAAGCAATTCCATGTACCAGGGTGAGAGTTGAGTTTCACAGAGGAATTGAATACGCATTATTTTATATCTAATTCTTTGCCAACGTTGGGTTTTTTTTTACATCAAATGCAGGATAGGCTTTATTTATCAACCCACGTTGAAGTGGATTGATAAAGTCTACCCTGCATTTGATGCAAGTAGTAGTAGTAGTACAGTAGAAGTAGAAGTAGTAGTAATAGGGCTACTTCTTCTTCTTCCAGTAATGTCCACCTGCCGTTTATCGGCAATTATTGACATATACAGGGGTTCAAAGACAAGAGCCTAACTGCAGTCTGGACTCCAATTTTCATTGGACGATATTAATAGTTTCAGAAGAGCCAAAATGAAAGTCTTTTCAAGTTTTGAACTCACTGCTACTCCTATCCCTTTCTGCAGGTCGGGATAGGGTTAGACAGGGATAGGGTTAGGATATAACGCCCGGGAAAGGGATAAGGTTAGGATTAGGGTTGGGGTTAGGGTTAGAAATGAAAACAAAAAGTCAAGACAAAATGGCCACTTGACGTAGCCGTTATCCAATGAAATTGCTTAAAGTAGCTGGAGTCCAGACTGCAGATAGCTTACTGTGCTCAGAGACGAAGATGCGCAGCACAGGATGAGATAGGATTTAAGAAAGATACTACTTTTCGGGGGCTATATTCACAATTATGCCGTCGGCTATGTTCTTTTCTGTTACAAATTATCGTTCTTGGGGGCCTTTTTTTTAGGTAAAAGAAAAGTTTGTTACTTACAGTGATATTGAAAGGATATTAAGAGAGTAATATGGGTGTGTATTTTATAAGTTCATATACAATTTTCCTGGGCTATCCTAATCAAGATTCATGATTCAGAAAATTAGGGACTTGTGTCGTGACTTGCACATACATCAATTTGGAAGAAAAAAAGCTTAAAACCCGTTGGCAAAGAATAAGATATAAAATACTGCGTTTTCAAATCTACTTCATGTTAAATTAGTTGATCAAAAAGCTGTAGACTAACCTGTAACCACACACATTCGTTTAGTTCAGTGTGGATGGAAGTTCAGTTTAACGTCGCGTATCGGCTTTCGCCATGTACGACGGGCTGAACAAACCAACCAGGGTATAAACAAAAATTGATGTTCCTCAATCACTGTCTTAGCCAAAAGGCCGAGAAGCGATCAGAATTTGTTTTTAGTTCAGTGATCATTTCATCTTTGCTTATCTTTCTTTGCGAAGTTTCCTGGTAAGGGAGTTAACTCCCTCTGTTAGTCTGTATGCCGACTAGGCAGTGGCTATTTAACCTCCTGTGGCAAAATAGAATTCAGGCTTCACACATTATACTACTTGTGGCGGTGCCATAGCCGATGAGGTTTAACCGAGGCTTGGTCACCGCTACAGCTATCTGTATTAATTTTTTTTAAATCGGGACTTTACTGGTTTCGTACTGCCTCCGGGCATTGCCTCCAGTATTGTTCCAACTATATTTGTATTTACAAATGTCCCATATGTGTCTGATTCAGACCAAGAGGACGTAAAACTCCATTTTCTCTCTCTAGAATTCAGGCTATTTTGCCTCATCCTCATGAGGAAAATAGAACTCAGAATATTGTCCCTCACATCCGCTTTGCCTTTTTCTGCTTGTCTTTCTCTGTGTGTGTCTCTGTCTGTTTCTCTGTATCTCTTTCTCTGTTTGCCCCTGCCTCTCTTTCTGTCTCTTTGGCTTTCTCTTTCTGTGTCCGTGTGTCTCTCTCTGTTTAATATCTGTCTCTGTCTTTCTCTCTGTGTCTCTGTCTCTGTTTCTCTCTCTATGTCTCAATCCCTCTTCCTATTGTTATCTCTGTTTCCATTTATGTCTCTCTCTCTCCCCCCCCCCCCCCCCCCCCCTATCTCATTGCCTCTCTCTCTCTCTCTTTTTGGGCTTTTTTTCCTCCTTTGTCGTTCTCTCACTGTGTGACTCTGTCTCTCTCTCTCTCTCTCTCTCTCTCCGTTATCTCTCTGTGCTCCCCCCACCCCCTCTCTCTGTCTCTATCTATCTATCTTTGTGTCTCTGTCTGTCTGTTTTGTCTGTCTCTCTGTCTTTCTCATGTTTCTGTCTTTCTCTCTCTGTTTCTGATCAAACAGAAAGACAATTAGAGCAACAACAAGCTCGAAGCTTATACCATGTGTCACATGTGTGTGTGTTTCAATGTTTTATAGTGTGATTGTATCTATGGAGCGGAACCTGCTCACTGTCATTTTAAGGTTCAAGTTTATTCTTTGCTGCTCCATTTTCAAACTCTGCATTTTGTGATGATTTTATTTTGTTTTTGTTTTGTTCTCATAAGCTTTCATTTTCCGTTTCTTTTTTAATCCAAAAAATTGTCCCCCCCTCCCCCCGTTTCTTTTGATTGTCATTTTGGGTGTTTTTTTAATTGTTATTTCTTGATCATTACAAAATTGACCCTTAAACGGCTTTTTATTAACAGTTGACATGAGTCTGTGGTAGGAGCCAATAGTAACATGAGAGCTGTAGGATAAATGATTTCAACAATATTGGAAACTGAAGGGCAGGAGCTGTGCCGGTCGGGGTTCGCCCCTGGGGACCACTACGGTAGCCGGATTGGTTTTGCCCAGATACTGTGAAAAATAGGTTATATGGTCCACTTTTTGTTTTAAATCAAAATCGTACATATCCACGCTAGGTTTTATTTTTATCTTTACTTTCCTTTTCCTTTTCGAGGGAGCAACGCCACTGTGCGGACCAGAAGATGGGACAGGAAAAAAAGTGTTAACCCTTTTGCCACCAGCCATAATTAAACTTAACTGGGAGGAGAAAAAAATATTCTGCAATAGTGGGAATTCCTCTGTGACATGTACAACATTAGGCCTATCTTTACCTCCCAAAATTGAGAGAATAGGGTGTTTGGACAACAGGCCCTGATTTGATGCCTTTTAGTGACATGGGTGTTAAACCACTATGGTGCATAAATGCAACATTGGCGGTGAAAGGGTTAATAATTACAGCGTACATCAATCGATCTCTGCTCAAAATTTCTACCCACCTTATTTATCCTTATGGAATGATTTTTGTTTTTTAATCAATAGACATCCACTTTTACTGCCTGATGTAGTTTCATTGTTTGGGTTTTTTGTTTCATTGAAAATGCTTTTCTTCTAATGAATTGTACATAAATAAAAGACAAATTTTGGTAATGCAGTCTTCTGGTTTCTTTCATTGTGATTGATTGATCAAATCAATATCTCTCTCTGTGTGTCTCTCTCTCTCTCTCTCTCTCTACCCCCCAGTCATAGTCTCTCTCTCTCTCTCTCTCTCTCTCTGTGTGTGTGTGTGTGTGTGTGTGTGTGTGTGTGTGTGTGTGTGTGTGTGTGTGTGTGTGTGTGTGTGTGTGTGTGTGTGTGTGTGTGAATCAGAATCAGAATCAGAATCAGAATCAATGTTTATTGTCCTTTAAAACCAATACAAGGTTTTATATGACACTGATAAAATAACAATAACGTAATAATAACAATTTATAAAGTTCAGTTACGGAACTTTTTGTTTTTTTTGTTTTTTGCTAAATACTTCTGGGGTTTTTTCCCCCTTCTTTCTTTGTGCTAGTTGCGTTACTGTTTCAGGTAATTGAGGCTATTGAATCAAAAAATAATAATTTTGTGTGTGTGTGTGTGTGTGTGTGTGTGTGAGATTCAAATTCAAATTCAAATAGATTTTTTATTGCCATTAGCATACATAAGCCTTTATGGCAAGGGGATACTGTCAACTCTCTTTCCTTTGTGAGAGAGAGTGAGTGTGTGTGTCAAAAATTCATGGCAGAAATAGCAAAACAATACAGTGGAACCTCTCAAGACCTTTCCCATTAAGACTCCCTCCCACCTAAGACCTACTTCTCTGAGACTTCTTCAGTATTAAAATCACCTCCCTATTACAACTCCCTCTCACTAAAGACCTTTATTCTGGATGGTTTTTCAAGATCTTAATAGAGGTTCCACTGTAGTTTTTGTTGATGTACCTTGGCTAAAAGACTCCAGGGATCATCCCAACAGCGAAAGCGCTTGAACACTATCATGGTACAAATGCATCAGCTAGGGATGAGAACATTTAATTTACATGTGTGGCCGTTTTTGATTACACTGCCCCATGGGCAGCTGCACTCTGTCTTCAGGGGAACCATTGTATATGGCTAAAGTAAGTATCAAACTAAGATAATTTACTATGCCCAGGTTGACGAGATGGAAACGTTTAGGTGAACGCCTTATCATAGAGCTTTTTATTTTTTTTTAAAAGGAGTAGAGAAGGTGACAGCTCTAAAAATCTGTCAAGGATGTGTTGAGATCATTATGGTGGTGTAGAGAGGCAGGGAGGTAAAGCGTTCACCTTGTGTCAAGTAAACCCCGAGTTCGAACCTGGGTACATGGGATTTTTCCTCTCACTTTGCACTAGGCATTACGGTCTGAATGTGTCTTTCGGATGAGACGATAAACCTGAGGTCCCGTGTGCCCAAGCACTCAGCACATGATAAACCCAGTGGCAACGAAAAAGTTGTCATTTGGTTAAAATTATAGTGAGTGACTGAGTGAGTCTTTTTGTGAGGGAATGCCTATCTACCTTAGACACGATGGTCAAAAACCAAACCAATGCCATCGAAAGTGTACCGTAAAATAGCCGTATATAAGCCGTATATATAGCCGTAAAATAGCCGTATATAGCTGTATATAAGCCGCATCTCTTAAATTGCCTACCTATGTGCTGAAAGCAACCCAAAGTTATAAATTATGCCAGTACAACATGAGCATTTAAAGATCTGAAACTTTTTAACATGGGATTTGAATCTGTTCAGTGTCAAAACCAGTTTTGATGGCTGCAATGAAGCTAAAGAATAGCCTGAAAATGTATCTGGAAACTGATTCCACAACACTGATAAACATAAAATTGGAATAATCCACATACAAGCCGCATCAGTATATAAGCCGCATGGACCAAAGTTAAGGGAAAGAATAGCAGCTTATAGTCCGCATTTTATGGTATGTCCTCAAGCGTTCAAAAAGATTGAAGCATGCCCTTCTGATGAATTCTCTGGCACACACATACTACACTAGGAAGAACGTTTGCCAATGCTGCTTCCCCAGCTCCTGCAACCCGTAACAGTGATTTCAAAATACTAACCCAGTATAGCCGAACTAATATAAGAAAAACAGTGTGCAAAGTCCCCTCGCAGCATCGCCAAGTTACTCGGAAATCGGAATGTGTCGGCTGTACACATACATAAAAACGCATCAAAACAGCACGTAACTCATAAGAACGCATCAGAACAGCACGTAACTGAATAGGTTTTTTATATATAGCCTTGGGGTTCGGACACGTGATTTGAGCGCGCGCGATCATGCGCACACGAGCGCACAGAAAAATTCATGACAACTGTGTTATAGACCATTCATCAAGAAATGTTGTGAAAAAAACTGCATTAAAATACATGCAAAACTTCGCGAGATATTAGCGATGATATGTTTTGGGGTTTGAACCCCGTAACTGGCGTGACCTTGACCTTAATGTAAAACTAAATACATCAGTGGATAGCTTGCATCTTGTCAAACTAGTATACCAAATTTGATGATGATAGACTGAATAGTTTTTGAGAAAAACGGACGGAAGAAAAAACTAACATGGCCACGATTTTTCGTTTCCGAAGGCGCAGTATGAAAACAAACCGTTTTAGAATACCATTTGAGAATAAGATCGCGCTGCCTCATGAAGTACAAACCGCAGCCAGTGGCTACCAAAACCGCGGACCGTTCTGATGCCTGATTATATGCATGCATAAAATACATATAAAAAAAGGCTGATAAAGGTAAAGATGTTCACACCTGCCTTCTTACCTAACATTAAGCTGTATCTTATCAACTTTTGGAGCTAATTATCTTTGTTGAATAATTAATCGCAGTCATGATAAAGGCCATTATCTAATAGGACCCAACCCCCCCTATGTAGTGCAGTACACACAACAGCCGCAGAGCATTTGTCACAGTCCTGGTTCATTGCGTTTTTCCGTCTTGCCTTTATCTTCTACTATTATTGAATGCATGTGTTACATTATGTAAATGGATGAAAGTTAGTGTTAAATATAGCAAATGATAGAGAATGAAGTACTCAATCTGCAGTAAGGAAGGCAAGACTGAAAAAATGGAAAGAGCCGAGAAATGAAGGAGGGGGGGGGGGGGGTGCGCATCTTTACCTTTACCAGCACTGCAGAAGGGACAACAGGTACCCGCCCAATCAAGCGTGTAAGGTCTCACGCCTTGACGCCAGTGACATACACAGTATTTTGATGAATGTGTTATAAATTTACATCACACAAGCAGGATTTGTCTTCTTCTGCTTTTCTTCGTTTGTTAATTCCTTGTCACATAACCACAAACTTTATAATAGAGCTACATGTGTGTTTTCTGTACATGATTTTTCAAATGCTGTAAAAGCCTGAAAGCAGCAGGACAGTGAGGACAGCTGTGAGGTTTTTCACCAGAGTGAATCAAACAATGACCTTCAAGATGACTAGTTCTGGAAAAACCTTTCCCGCAGTCTGAACACTTGAGGTTTTTCACCAGAGTGAGTCAGACGATGTTGCGTCAGATTACCGAACTGGGCGAAACTTTTCCCACAGTCTGAACACATGAGGTTTTTCACCAGAGTGAGTCAGTTGATGTTGCGTCAGATAACTGAACTGGGCGAAAGTTTTCCCTCAGTCTGAACACTTGTGAGATTTTTCTCCAGTGTGAAGCAGACGGTGGTTTGCCAGATGACTGGACCTGGTAAAAACATTTCCCACAGTCTGAACACTTGTGAGGCTTTTCCCCAGTGTGAAGCAGACGGTGGTTTGCAAGATGACTAGTTCTGGAAAAATATTTCCCGCAGTCTGAACACTTGTGAGGTTTTTCACCAGAGTGAGTCAGACGGTGTTGTGCCAGATGATGGGACTGAGTAAAACCTTTCCCACAGTGTGAACACTTGTGAGGCTTTATTCCAGTGTGAGTCAGATGGTGTCTTGCCAGATGATGGGATTGGGTAAAGCCTTTCCCACAGTCTGAACACTTGTGAGACTTTATTCCAGTGTGAGTCAGACGGTGTTGTGCCAGAGAACCAGACTGGGTAAAGCCTTTCCCACAGTCTGAACACTTGTGAGGCTTTATTCCAGTGTGAGTCAGATGGTGTCTTGCCAGATGATGGGACTGGGTAAAGCCTTTCCCACAGTCTGAACACACGTGGAGTTTTTCATCATGAACTGACTTTATATGCTTATGTAAATTACTTGACGCACTAAACCCACTGTCACAGTGTGGACACTCATAAGGTCTCTCTCCGGTGTGGACTCTCTTATGTTTTGCTAGGTGAGAAGCCTGAGTATAGCTCTTACTGCACACATCACATACAAATGGTTTAATACCACTATGAATCAGCTTGTGTCTCTTCAGTTCGTAGGGTGCAGAGAAAGACTTTCTACAGACATCGCACGCATGCTGTCTCGTTTTCATTCCATCTTTATCACCTGTACCATTATCATCAGCTTCATTTGTTGTCATTTCTCTGCTACCATGACTATCTACCTCTGTACCTATGGCTGTGTTGCTACAGTTACCAGCATCATATCTGTCAAGGTGTGGAGGACCTCAGGCAACACCATGTCAAGGGTAATCTCTCCATGAACTGATGCCAGGTGGAGTTCTAAACTGCTGACCAGCACAAAGGCAGTAGAACAATGCTGACACACACGACCCCTTTTGAGAGACAGCAGTGACCAAGAAGTGCTGTCAGACATGGGCTGTACTGTGCTGTAGACAGCTGAGGGCTGATCTGGTGAGTCTTCCTCCATGGACCATGCTGGTTCCAGCTTCTGTGAAAACAAACATTCCAAAACTGTCTTAATATCCTTTCGCAAAGAACTGAAGAGTTCCCATATAAAAGGCATGCTGATTTATACATTTTGATAGAGGGTTAACAAGTCTAACTGTAAGTGTAAGGCTGGGTTCACATTAGACACGTAAATCCCGTATGAAAACCCCAAAATAAGTGGAAGAAAGAAGGATAAAAGTTTACGCATGTAGGGGAAATTTGGACACGTGCACAAATCTTTATCCTTCTTTCTTCCACTCATTTAGGGTTTTCCATACGGAACTTACGCGTCTGATGTGAACCCGGCCTTGGCCTTCACGTTTATCATCCAAAATAAGCTTATGTACTGCTCAGCTAAGAATTTGCACAAATTGGTAAAAAAACACGTTTTACTAAAGCAAGGATTTTACATACAGAGCAGTTGTGCTATAATTTAAATTAAAAAATCATATAGCATAATGCTATATTAGGCGCAGAGCAGAAAAAACATTTGTAACCTGAAATCCAAAGTAAAAGTCCAGTTATATCTACATTAACACAAGCCAAAATATGGAAATCAGGTCTGGAGTACGTTTTTAAAAAGGCAATCGGCAGCAGTAGAAAGGCTCCAAAGACAAGCAACAAAATTAGTTAAAGGCGTTAGTCACCTTAATTACGAACACAGAATAAAGAAGTTGAAATTACCATCTCTGAAACATAGAAGAATTCGTGGGGATCTGATAAACACATACAAAATGTTTCACAGTGATAACAATACTAATAAATCTTTGTTCCAGCTAACAACTGACTCAAGAACCCGTAACAGTGATTTAAAAATACTAACCCAGTAGTTTGATTTGGTTGGTTTATTTCATACATTGCCGTAATCGAGTGTTACGATTTGTCGGTTGGTTGTGTGTGTGTGTGTGTGTGTGTGTGTGTGTGTGTGTGTGTGTATCATATCATGATCTACTTCGAATAATATTGCAACTGATTATTTTGATTTGTCGGTTGGTTGTATGTTTATATGTATCTGAATTTACTTTCAATTTTGCAATGGTTATGCTTTGATTACCACCTTACTTGTCTATAGGGAATAGGCATTATTATCTAAGTTGCTACTAAATGTGTTCCTTAATGCAAAAAGGGTATCATAACTTTCCCTTGTTTTGTCGCCATTAATTTAGAAGTACTTTCGGTACCAATGCACTTCCTTGGCAGAAGAGCTATGTAAAGCTATTGCCAATAAAATATTTGCGTTTGCGTCTCTGTCTGCCTGACTTTATCAATGATTTTATGATTACCTCACATGAAACAGACAAATTGCTAAGTATCTACACCTACCTGTCTGCCACTATTCTCAGTCCAATCAGGGAACGGCAGAGGTTCTCCATGAACTGACACCAGGTGGAGTTCCAAGCTGCTGACCAGCACAAAGGCAGCAGAGCAATGTTGACACACCCGACCTCTTTTCAGAGACAGCAGTGACCAAGAAGTGTTGTCAGACATGGGCTGTGCTGTGCTGTAGACAGCTGAGGGCTGACTTTGTGAGTCTTCCTTCATGGACCATGCTGGTTCCTGCTTCTATAAAAGATAAAAATGAACATTAAACAAAGATTAAACTAGCGAGGCTAGGGGAGAGGATATGGTGAAACGAAGAAGGGGAAGTAACTCCCTTGTCAACAACTCCCTCCACCACTGTTATTTTTGGCACTCATCGCCTAGCAAAGTGAGAGCAATACCCACAAGAAGACCGACCCAAGTTCATCCCAAAACAAAAACGATGACCCAGGTCTGCCTATATGACCACCACCACACAGTACCATTGGTGCAACTCCCCCAAAATGAAAAAACCCGAAAGGCAGGATTCCAGGGACCCATGGCCCCGGCAGGGTACATAGGGGCAGAGCCTTGTCAGACGATTCAAGGGGGCAACTTAAGAGAGAGAGATAACGAGACAGACAGTTAAAATGTATAGACAGAGACAGTTTGAGTCTGATAAGCCTTGTAAAATTTATTACATTGCCTTTGTAAACTTCCAAGAAAGAACAACGAGACTAAGTTCAAAACGCCCCAAATCGCTTGTGGTTTTTAAAAAAATGAAATTGGGGGGATGAATTAAAAAACAACTGAAGTTCATTTTCTGGTCAAATTAAAAATACTGAAATCAGTGTAAAAATGAAAGAGTAGCACACAACAACAGTGGTGAAGAGAATTGTGAATAAACATATCAACATTTATTCAAGAATGGAATCAGGACTCCCAATCTTCCAGCAAAACAAGGGGTCCCAGGGACTCCTTCACTTACAGTATAGAGGGTCCTAGAGGTGGGATAGAAGGTCCAAGTGGCATAGCGAATGCTAAAAAGAATTTTTCTAGTGCATCCCTGGGACCCCCTGCACATTCTTTTAGAGGGTCCTTTAGAATTTTAGTACTTCATAGACCCCCAAATGGGGGTCCCTGGGAGCCCTGGGCATAGTCTTCTAGTCATGCACCAAACTGAACATTACTCTAACATTGCCAGTATGGCTTTTTGCCAAACTATTACAAAACATTTACCCAGAAACAGACACACACACACACACACACACACACACACACACACACACACACACACACACACACACACACTACAGAAATAAAACACTTAACCCCCTCCCCCGCAACTATTCTCACTTCTTCCAAAACTCACAGATCTGATTGTTAATTTAATTAGAAAGTCCTGAAAGGGTTAAGAGAAAACCCGTGATGAAATCTACTGACCACCACAACACCACTGTCCATCCAAGGTGTACAGTCTCCTTCTATGACCTCTTCTTTAACTCTGTCCATTGTGTCTGCAGTTCAGGTTCCTTGTAGTTGTACTGGTCTGTAACAAAGTATTAAAGAAACTGTTGCTTGCCACACATGAAACAGGAAAAAAAAAAATTAAACAAAAAAACATTAGGTTTGCTATATTTCCGTATTGCATAGGTTAACCCTTACTTACTCAAGGTCTGTTTCAATGGCATGCTTAACGATGCATTGGTTGTAATCACACGAAACACATCAGTGAAAAAGAGTGTTCTGGATTTCAGCTGGTCAGGTAGATCATTGATAAACATCTGGAATAATAGAGGGCCGAGGACTGTTCCTTGTGGGACACCACTGATGACTGCTGTCATGTTTGACTTGGCTCCGTCAACGATGACCTGCTGGGTGCGGCTTGGCAGGAATGCCCTGATCCACATGAACGTAGTTCCCTGGATGCCATAAAGGTGGATCTTATGGAGTAGGCGCTCATGGGGGACTTTTGTCAAAGGCCTTCGAGAAGTCCAGCACCATCATATCAGTTTGGGTGCCTTTGTCCAGATTGGAAGCAATTTTGTGTACCAGAGTGAGAGTTGAGTTTCACAGAGCTTTTGAATACGCAGTATCTTATTCTTTGCCAACTTTTTTTTTTACATCATATGGAGGATAGGGTTTATTTATCAACTCACGTTGAAGTGGATTGATAAAGCCTACCCTGCATTTGATGCAAGTAGTAGTAGTAGTACAGTAGAAGTAGAAGTAGTAGTAATAGGGCTACTTCTTCTTCTTCCAGTAATGTCCACATGCCGTTTATCGGCAATTATTGACATATAGTATACAGGGGTTCAAAGACGAAGATGCGCAGCATGGGATGAGATAGGATTTAAGAAAGATACTACTTTGGGGGGGCTATATTCACAATTATGCCCCCAAGAACAATAATCTGTTGACTCAAAAAGCAGTCGGCTATGTTCTTTTCTGTTACAAATTATCGTTCTTGTGGGCATAATTGTGATCATAGCCGAAAGGAAAACTGAACTATATTACTGGCAAAAAGTTATGGTCCAGCTCTCATTTTGATGTCCCTTCTTGTTATTGTAATTAATAGACCTGAAACAAATTAACAATTACCCAAACCCTGTTACAAACATTGACCAGACACACCTCAATGGATGCACAACACCAAACAACCCAATGCTTTACAAGATGGGGTTCAGCTGCACGTGCCAAAAGCATGAAAAATCTGCAATCTGTGTGGCTGTGGTAGCAAATGTGTTTGAAAAAAGGGCGAAGTGTCCATGTTGGTTCATGATGCACGTGCAAGGCACGTCTAAGATGAACACATTTCAGCCGTCTTTGGCTATAAATCAGTAGACTGAATAGCCTTTCAAGCCAGTTCAAAAAAGCATGGCTCATAGGCAAATACTGGACACTGCAGATCGTGGACGCGCCTTAGCGTTGATTGACGAGGGGATTTCTGGCCGCGATGTTGCCAGGCGTCTCAACGTGTCTCACTCAGTTATCCAACGTCTCTTAGAGAGGTTCCAGGCAACTGGAAGTGTACAGGATCGGTCACACCAGGTCGTCCTCGGTGTACCAACAGACAAGATGACCGATTCCTCATGCTGTCCGCCCTACGCAATCGGACCGTCACCTCATCCACCCTGAGGCGTGAGCTCATGCAGGCTTCGAACGTCAATGTCATCAGAAGGACAGTTTGCAACCGTTTGCACGAGTTCTCGCTGTCCTCCTGGAGACCAGCAGTCCGAGTACCCCTAACTCCAGGTCACCGCAGAGCCCGTGCAGACTGGACGTGTCGTGGACGATTATCTACAGCAACAGGGGATCATCAGGATGCAGTGGCCATCTCATTCACCCGATCTGGCTCCAATTGAGCACCTTTGGGATGTCCTTGGCCGGAGGGTAGCCAACAACCACTCCCCTCCTGTTGACATGGCCCAGCTCATTCTTTTCCTTCAGCAGGAGTGGCAGGCCATACCACAGGACACTACGGACCCTGGTGGACTCCATGCGTCGACGCTGCGCTGAATGCCTGGCAGCAAATGGTGGCCACACGCGGTACTGAGTGGTGCAGTTTTCACCGGTGGCTTTTGTGACTTTGCTGAAGGAGGGTGACTGGACATTAAAGGCAATAAAGCTCACTGTTCGCGTCCGAATTGTTGATTTCGTTCAATGTTGAAATGAATTTGTTGTTGAATAAATTTTTATCATTCTGAAACAATTTGCTGTGGTGTTGTGGTCTGGGAGACGTCATTGGAAGTGGCCCTTAACTTTTTGCCAGTAGTAAATCAGTAAATGAATGTAGTGTGGTTAGTCTACAGCTTTTTGATTAACTAATTTAACATGAAGTACATTTGAAAACGCAGTATTTTTGTTTTCATTTTACTAAAACGATCTTTATTCAAAACAACATGTTACAAAGTTTACACATGCACATACAAGCAGAACAAGCCATCATCAAAGGACCACTCTCTCGCATTCATGCTCCTCAACCACCCCCAATAATGAAAAACAGAACTATTCGTACATATTGGGCATAAGTAACATTTCTTCCCCTCAACCTGTGGCAGGGTCTATTTTGACTGTGTTGTTAAAAGGAAGTAGTTGTATCAAGTAACTAGGCAACATGACCTTGTTATAGCATGTGTCAGTGCTTGTGCAGTGGAGAGTGTTTAATTCACTGAAAAACACAGATATAATTCCTATCAATGTGCTCAATACTAAAAAAACTATATTGAAAGAGCACTTCAGAGGCCGCGAGGCTTAGTTACCCTCATTACCCTGACCTGACCTGACCTTTGCCAACGGGTTTTAAGCTTTTTTTTCTTCACTATTCCAAATTGATGTCACATGTGCAAGTCACGACACAAGTCCCTAATTTTCTGAATCCTGAATCTTGATGAGGATAGCCCAGGAAAATTGTATCTGAACTTATATAATACCCACCCAAATTACTCTTTCAATATCACTGTAAACAACAAACGTTTTCTATTACCTAAAAAACAAAGGTGAATATAGCCCTTCCTTTCGTCTTTGCTTAATCTTTCTGTTGCGAAGTTTCCTGGTAGCCTAAGGGAGTTACCTCCCCTCTGTTAGTCTGTATGCCCGGGACTAGGCAGTGGCCTATTTAACCTCAATGTGGCAAAATAGAAATTCTATGGCTGTTTTGCCTCATCCTCATGAGAAAATATAGAACTCAGGGGATCTTTCCCCCCCTCCTTCCTTCCGCCGAAGCCATTTACCCCCCTTCCCTACCCCCCTTCCGTCCTTCCGCACCCACCCCTCTTCCCCCCCCCATTTTCCCCCTCCTCCCCCTCGCACCCCTTCCTTCCCCCTTTCCCTCCTTCCCTCCACCCCCTTTTCCTTCCCCCCCCCCCTATTTCCCGCCCCCCCCCGATTCCCTTTCCCCCACATTTCCCCTTTCGCCCGCCCCTCTTCCTCCCCCCTTTCCACCCCCCTCCCCTCCCTTCCCCCTTCCCTCCTTTCCTTTCCCCCCTTCCCCCCTTTCCCCGACGCCGCCCCCACCCCGTCCTTCCTTACCCCTTCCTCACCACGCTCCACTTCCACCCTCATTCCGTCCCCCCCCCCTTCCACCTGGCCTCCATCCCCCCCTCCGGCCCCCCATTCCCCCCTCCTTCCTTTTCCTCGTCCCCCCTCCTCCCGACCCCCCAGAAACCCCCCAACGTCCCCGCTCCTTTGCCGCATTCTTCCCCCCTCAAGCGCCCCCCCCCCACCGCCCCCCCGCACCCCCCCCTGCCTCCGTTCCCCCCTTCCTCCTCCTCCCTGCCTTCCCCCGCGTACGTTTTTTCCCTCCCCCCTCACTTCAAATCGCTTGTCCTTTTCTGTCTGTCTTTCTCTCTGTGTGTTTCTGTCTGTCTCTCTGCATCTCTTTCTGTCTCTTTGGCTTTCTCTTTTTCTCTTTCAGTGTCCCTGTGTGTCTCTTTCTCTGTTTAATCTCTGTCTCTGTCTTTCTCTCTGTGGTGTCCTCTCTCTCTCTGTTTCTCTTTCTATGTCTCAATCCCTCTCAGTCTCTTCCTATTTGACTCTCTGCCCCCCTCCCCCCCCCCTCTCTCATTTCTCTCTATCTGTCTCTCTCTGTTTTGTTTTTCTCCTCTCTCTCTCTCTCTCTCTCTCCTCTTCTCTCTCCTCATCTCTCTCTCGTCTCTCTCTCTCTTCTCTCTCCCATCTCTCTCTTCTCTCTCTCTCTCATCTCATCTCTCTTAGGCGCTCATCATCAGATCATCAGTGAGTAACAATGTGATAATATACAGACTAGTGAGAAAACAACCGGCAGTATTTTAGATATTATTCTATATATATAGTTTGTTTTAATAAAACATTTTTTTTCTGTGTCCAATGTCTTATTATTGTGTGAATTAAAACCTCAGAAATATATTGATTATATATTATAAACGTACAAAAATTGAAGAAAAAACAACAACCACACCATTAAACTTTCCTCTTATATATAAAATAGTTTGCTTTAATAAAAAAAAAATGGTGTCTCAATGTATGTATAAGTTTGTGACCATAAGAAAGAAGCTCAATAAATTTTATTTTAACTTTACTTTTTGTTCTGTGTTCTGAAAAGAATAATTAAAATAATGTGCTGATTTACTTTTACTCCTAATGGGGGAAATAGACAATGCCTATGCAAAGACAGCCGTTTCGTCTTTGAGAAAGACTCTTCAGTCTGCATATCCGGCCTGCAAAGAATTTCCACAGTGAACATTCAAACTGACACTAAAAGACTTTTCTCCAAGAGAATGGTTGTCCTCTTAGCCCCAGATCGAAAGTCCACAATAAAACCAAACCAGCACTTAATTCAAAAGAAATGAGTAAAGTCTTGTGTAAAATAACAAAAATAAAAATGTTATAAAGTTACAATCCATCGAAGAGAGTAGATGAGATGGGATGCCATGTTGGTGGATCCAGTGAAGGATTATATATATTTTTATTTTTTTTGATCGTTTATATTTAGTTAGTGCATTTGAAATGCAGAATAGTTTGCTTTGATAAAACTATATATATATATATCCTGTTATCTCTCTGTGGCCCCCCTGCACCCACCCACCCCTCTCTCTCTCCCTCTCTCTCAGTCTCTCTCTCCTCTCCCTCTCTCTCCTCTCTTCTCTCTCTTCTCTCTCTCTCTCTCTCTCTCTCCTCCTCTCTCTCTATCTATCTTGTCTCTCTCTTTGTTGTCTCTCTCTGTCTATCTAATGTTTTGTGTCTGTCTGTTTCTCTCTCTCTCCTCCTCTGTCTCTCCTCCTCTCTCTCTCTCTCTACTCTCTCTCTCTTCTATCTCTGTATCTCTCTCTATCTTTGTTGTCTCTGTGTTTGTCTCTCTCGTCATTCTCATGTTTTATGTATCTTTCTGTGTACCTGGTCTCTATCTCTCTGTGTTTTTCTCTCTGTGTGTCTCTGTCTCTCTATAATGTATTTCGCTTTCTTTCTGTCTCTCACTGTCTTTCTCTCTCTGTCTGTCTCTGCCTCCGTTTCGGACTCTTTCTCTGTCTCTCTGTATATATGTCTCATTCTCTGTCTATGTTTCTTTCTCTCTCTCTCTCCCTGTGTGTTTCTCTCTCTCTCTCTCTGTGTGTCTTTCTCTCTGTGTGTCTCTGTTTCCCTCTCTGTATTTCTTTCTGTCTCTCTGAGAGAAAGAGAGAGAGATAGACAGAGAGACAGAAAGACAGAGGAGACACACAACACACCCATAGAAAGAAAGGGAGGGACTGAAAACACAGAAGAGACCACAAAAAGACACAAAGAGTAGACAGAGACTGAGAACACGCGGCCAGGAGAAAGCCAAAGAGAGACTCACACAAGAGAAGACATAGACCCACAGAGAGAGAAGGAGATACAGATAGACACTGAAAGGTGAAACTGAGATAGAGAGAGAGAGAGAGACGAGAGGAGAGAGGGAGAGAGAGAGTAGTGAGAGAGATTAGTTGGGTAGGGGGAGGAGAGTAGAGAGAGAGAGAGAGATCAAGTCCAATCAATTCAAAAATCATCTTTATTGAGAGTTAAAGGAATAAGCTAACAAAGCTTTATTTTCATCCTGCCCTCAGAGGAGCGAGAGAGAGAGACAGAAACAGAGAGAGAGACGATAAGAGAGAGAGAGAGAGAGGAGAGAGAAGAGAGAGAGAGAGAGAGATAGAGAGAGCAGAAGCGAGAGAGAGAGAGGAGAGTGAGAGAGACAGAAAGCAGAGAGATGGAGAGAAAAAGAGACAGACAGACAGAAATAGACAGAATTCTATTTTTGCCAGAGAGAGAGATGGATACATAGAGAGACTAAGACCCCAAAAAACATGCACAAAGAGACAGAGAGAAAGAGAAAGCCAAAAGAGAGACTCGCAAAGAGAACCATAGACCCATGGAGAGAGAAAGAGATAAACTGAAGCTGAAACTGAGAGAGAGAGAGAGAGAGACAGAGGATGAGACAGAGAGAGAGAGAGAGAGGAGAGAGAGAGAAGGAGATGAGAGAGAGATAGAGAGACGAGAGAGAGAGAGAGAGAGAGAGATGAGTGAAAGAGAGAGAGAGATAGAGAGAGAGAGATGGACGAGAGAAACCTACATACAAACAGGAATTAAAGAGACAAAGAGAAAAGCATGATCCGTTGTAGCTGCAGTTTGGTAGATCTGAGTCGCTAGCTTCGTAAATCCGTACAGGTTTGCGAGTGCGCGGGTTTGAACCCAGCTCGGGTCACGGTTGTGTGTCGTTGGGAAAGGCACTTTGCACCTATTTTCCTCACTCCTCCCAGGTGTAAGTGGGTACCTGACGTCAGTTGGGGAAAATATCCTTCGGGTGAGACTTTTTCAAAAACGAGGTCCCATGTGCGAACGCATGCACAAAGATCTTGCACACACATTAAAGCCCATTCCGCTATTCGGTACGAGTATGCCGTGTTGGGATGGATGGCAACGAATTCACATAGCATGCATCCTGTGCAGTGTATGATATTAATGGTCTGAATGAAGAACCGTGGAGCGCGGGTGGCAGGATAAACATACCCAACTGGAAGAAGAAGAAGAATAAGAAGAATAAAGAAGAAGCAAAGAAGAAGAAGAAGAAGAAAGACATATAGAGAGAGCGAGGCAAAATAGCTATGAACTCCATTTTGCCCACATGAGGTTCTTCAATAGCCACTGCATTCATGGCAAGAGAGTTAACTCCTTCTGTATGAATGACGTAACTTCCTGTTGTTCCAGGGGTCAAAATTGGCGAATGCACAGATTATTTCAATCAATCATTGTTTAGGCCTGTAAACATCACAATCTTTATATTTGAGGGGGAAATTATTGGTAATGTACAAGAGGTGAAAAGGAATCTGTACTAAATTGATTTTCTGTTTCAGTATATTCAGAGAAGAACGAGTATAGAAGATTAAGAGGTGATATCATTGAAGTGCATAAAATTGTACATGGCCTTTATGATCACAGATCATACTACCACAACAAATTTATTAACACTGTGTGAGGAGGATAGAACACGTGGACATAATTATAAACTTAAAAAAAAAATATACTAACATTAAATTGGCACAAACTTTCTTTGCTAACTGGATTGTTAATGCATGGAATGATCTAACCAGTAAATGCAAATTGGTACAGGTAAAGATGTGCCACCCCCCCCTACCTATCTCGGTTAATTCTATTTTTTTCCGTTTATTGCCTTTGGATTACCATACATAAAGCTGTATTTTTAGGAACATTTTTTTAGCTAATAACCTTTTTGGAAATACTAACCCTATCCCTAACCCTAAAACCCTAAAACCCTACCCCCCAGTATAAGACGGGAAAAAACGCAACGAAACCACAACTGTGACAAATCGCGCTGGTGTAACTGCGAGTAAGTGAGCCCGTCTTACATAGGGTGGGGGTAGGTTTAGGGCTAGGGCTAGGGATAGGGTTAGTATTGCCAAAAAGGTTATTAGGCTAAAAATGTTCCGAAATACCAGCTTTATGTATGGGAATAAAGTGCAAAAACGGAAAAATACAATTAAACAAGAAATGCCGGGGGGGTGGCACATCTTGACCTTTACCTGCACTAAATCATGAAATGCTTTTAAAAATTCAATAAAGATAAGCACTATTCATAAATATTGTGTATGCAATGAATCTTACAAAATTAGATCAGTAGTATAACACAACTGCTAAGTAGCCATCGGTTTTTTACGCCGATTATCAAAAACGAATGAAGTCAATATATAGAGGGCAAAAGGCTATAAAAAGCCTACAGAGCCTTATTTCATATATCATATCAATATACATATGTTAAATTCTGGAATTAATAAAGATGATTTGATTGCTTGTAATTGTATATAAATTTTATGTCTTTTTTGTGTCGGACCCCAATGCAAAATCAAAATGTATATGCCAATGATGGGACTTTTTTTATAGGCTGCAAGGCCTAGCCTGAGAAAGCCTGTCCCTAATACTTAGCCTAACCTTATTTATGGCGTCACAGCTGTGCCAACCCCCCAAAAAGGAAAAGGAAAAAAAAAAAAAGACGCTTGAGAGGCCGCGAGGCCTAGTCGTCTTAATCTTACCTGACCTGACCTGACCTGACCTGGCTTATAATTGTGATAGCATCAAAATCTTCAAAATGTTAACGTGGGATGCTCATTTCAAAGAAGAAGAACCTAACATAACCTAATTTGAATTTCAAATTTGCTTTGTAGTTTAGTAGTAACTAGGCCTAAGTAAGTAGGGACAAAACAAGCTGTGAAGCTTTTTTAGGAGTCCCATCATTTTAAACATTGGCAGGTATTGTTTTGGTCAAGGTTTGTACGGTTAAAAAAATTTCCTATGAAAATAAATTAATCAAAGCTTCTAAATATACTATAAAAAAAATTGGAAATTCATCAAGACGATTTTTGAAGATGTTAGTATTTATTGCACATTTTATTTAAGAATTTACTCAAAAGCAATTTGGACGGTTGCAAAATCTGCGAGATCGCTCCGCCCACTCGTCTATTTATATGATAGCAAAATGAATGTTTAGTATGCGTGCGGGCATGTGGGTACCTGTGTGTGTGTGTGTGCGCGTGCATGTGTGTGTGGTGTACCCACATGTGATAGCATATGCGATGCATGTTTAGCATGCATGCCACTTTTGCCAGTATGTGCGTGAATGTGTGTGTATGCACCCCAATGCCTTTGCATGCGCCAATGTGTATGTGTGTGCGCGCGTGCGTACATGTGTGTGTGGACGCCACGCTCGCGTGCATGCATACAACTGAGAAAACAAATGTGTGCAATTTGTTAGTGCTCGCGCCAATGCTTGTGTGTGTAGTAGTAGGCTATGTGCGTGTACGCGTGTCTATGTTATGTAGTCCTAGGTATGAGTACACAGGCTCGTACATATGTGTGCAGCAATGTATGTGTGCACGTGCACATATGCATATGTATGTGCGCACACCAGGGGTCGCGCTAGTGTTTTTGAAAACGCGTTTTGCTTACGCGACGTCGGCAAAAAAAATGCGTAAGGGAAGCAAAAAATCGCGTCAAAGAACAAAATAATAAATCTAAGCTAAAAACAATGAAAACATTACCAGCAACAAAAACATGCATTTTGATTCACTAACCAGTCGTTTTCAAAGACAGAAGTCTGGCAATTGAGCAAACAACGCGCTCAATTCGCGCCAAACGCTTCATTTACGTCACAGTTAATTGACTGGAATCTGGATATCCAGTGGCCAAGCACCATGAAAGGAAGCAAAGGCTGGAAGGGGGTGGGGGTGGGGAGATGGGGTGGGGGTGGAGTCAGACAATGCGCTTATAGTGATTTTCCAGCCACATTGCACTGCGCAGTACTGGACGAAATCTGGATAACTAATGAAAGAGAAAGGATGGGATACTTACCTCCTCTGAAAGCAAGTGGCACTTTTCTATAGTCTGTTCCAATGTTTGGTGTAGCAGAACCACTATACGTGTAGGGACCGTAGGACTTCTAAAGTCTGATTCACCATCTAGACTCAGATGCGATTTTGAGCGGACGTCATTTTGCGTACGGATTACGCGTAAACACCGTAAAAATGCGTCAGCGATTTTTAAAACGCGTCAAATACACAAGAAACATGCGTTAGCGCGACCCCTGGCATACAGATTATTATATAGGCCAAGGCTTTATGTGGATTGTCTTTTCAGAAGAGGGTAGGTATGGTAGGTTGGTACTAACTAAGGTAGGGACCAAACAAGCTGTGAAGCTTTTTAAACAGTCCCATCTTTTACATATTTTCTGGTAATTTTTTTCTTTTGGTAAAGGTTAATGCGGCATAAATTTTCCTAATAAAGCATTTATTTATCATAGCTTCTAAAAATGTTGGTAATACATATCCAGAGATCTATATTTAGTCAATAGGCTATTTACGTTAGTCTTCTTCTTCGATCGCTCAGACAGTTTCCTGTCGATTATGAGCGCAGATGCGTCATGCTGCCGTTATGCGCCTAAGAAATAGGCCCAGCAAGTCCGACTTCGGCTGGAAGGAAATCTTTTTTGAAAGTTGTTTCTTAAAAAAAGGCAGGAGAATGGACTGGTTAGGCAGAAAGATAGTAGATGACAGTAAGCGAAGGGAAAAGGCAGAGTCAAAGAGAGTGACAGATTAGAGGAAGTTACAAGCACAGAACTTCCAGAAGGTGGGGGGGACTATCTATACAAAAGACCCCTCGGTATCCCCATGGGGGGGCTTGCCCCAGTAAGAAAAGGGAAAAAGACCCTCATTGCAATTAGCGTAGTGGTGACGCGCTCTCCAGGTGGGAGCAACCCGAATTTCACAGAGACTACCTCTGTGACTATAAAGTACCTAATACCTAATACCTAAGAGAAAATTAATAATAGTTGCATCATGTTGCATAATATCACGAGCAAAAGAGGCCCGTAGGAATCAACGGGATAAAATTTCTCAGCAGCTAAAGAGGTTCTCAGGAATAAACAGTAGTTGAAACTTCTCTAAATACAGAAACCAAAGAGTTAAGCGATTTTTACTGTATTTTCATGTTTCAGCACTTGGCTGCAAAGATGAAAAGATGTCTTCAGCATCTGCACAGTGGCGAAAACGTTTGAAGGAAGACCCTCAGAAATATGCAGAATATTTAGAGAAAGCAAAGGAAAGAAGTAAACGATACCGCCAACGGAAGATGCACAGTGGAATGGAGCAAGCAGCAGATCACTCTGTGAACAATTTCTTCATTGACAACAATTTCCTAGGAAAGACCAGTGAAACTTACGAAAGATATGTGTTCAACACTCGAAAGCAGAAGGCTCGTGAGACTGTGGATGACTACATTTCTGCTCTATGCACTCTTGCTTCAACCTGTAATTTCTGTGATTGCTTGAAAGACAGTTTTTTGAGGGACAGAATTGTCTTAGGCATCAATGACAGCTCTACCAGAAGGCGACTGTTGCAAGAAGCTGATCTGAATCTGGAGACCTGCATCGCTATGTGCCGTGCTGCTGAAGCTGCTGCTTCATCTCAGCCAGTGAAAACTGTGACATGGACTGAGGACACTACTGCAGTTCAAGCTGGTTCTGTGTCATCTGGGGATCAGAGGCCAGGCAAGAAGCAGGACTTCTCTCTGAGCTTGAGGTGAGAGAATGTTGGAATAGGTTTTACCTTTTTTGAAAGGGGGCATGGAGTGTGTGTGGGAGGGAGGGGAGGAGGGGAGGCAACTGAGAAATATTTATCCATTCTGTCAGTTTCAGAATTCAGCATCAGCATTTTGATGACTGATGCATTGACCTTTGAGGAAGGGGGTGGGTTGCAAGAATAAGAACAAGCTCATGAAAAGTACTGGCTCTCCGGATGAACAGCTCAAAAAGAGGTGGGTAGGAGAGGTGTTTTGAAGGTAAGAGAGCCTGAGGGTAAAAGTCAGAAGTGGTTTGGGTGCAGGGGGTGGGTCAGGAGGAGGGAGGCTGATGTAACTGTCTCAGTGGAGTAAACACAGCCCTGGGGAAGAAAGAAAACACCAACTTTTTGAGTAGTTTGGTAGCAAATTCAACTTTAAGTGACCCAGCTAAAAATCTTTTTTATCATGACAGTATAAGAATGTATATAAGACAAAAAGACAATTTATTTTTCGAAGATGGGTTGAACAAGGGATTCATCAAATCGCAGATTTACTTAATTCTTGACCTTCCAGCAGTTTAAAAGCAAATAAAATGTTCAGACAAACTTTTTGCAAATTTCTGATTGTGTCAGAGCAATAAAAGAATACTGTCGTAAAATAAATATTGAATTACAAATACAAGGCAGTAAGGTAAAAGAGAGTCACAGAGGTAACGCGTTCGCCTCGTATGCAAGTGAACCCGAGTTCGAACCTGGGTACAAGGGATTTTTTCCCTCTCACTTTGTACTAGGCCTTACAGTCTGAACATGGAAGTCTTTCGGATGAGACGATAAACCAACCGAGGTCCAGTGTGCCCATGCACTTAGCACACATTAATCCCAGTGGCAACGAAAAAGTTTTGTCATTTGGTCAAAATTGAACACACACCACACACACACACACACACACACACACACACACACACCACACACACACACACACACACACACAACACACACACCCTTCCTCCTCATTCTGTCACAAAACTCCATTGCCAATTTTTTAAAAATTTGGGGGTGGCGCGTCTCTGGCAGCGACTGACTATAAATTTAAAAAAAAAAAAAAAAAAAAATACAAAAAGTTATGAACATCATAAAACAGTGTTATTAAAGGTACTAAAGAGTAAAGTATATTAATAAAATGTTGCTTGCAGATAACTGTCTCCAGAACTGTTGCGTGAAATGGAGCAATTCAACTCTGGAAGAAATCAGTTGGAACACAGTAATTGAAAAAAATCCATAAAATTAAAGAAGTCAAAAACACTTTAAAATTATAACCAGTGTGGAAAGTGGGAAAGGGGAGGCAAGGATTGAACTGGTAGGCCTTAGAGTGTTGGGCTCACCAGAAATAAAAGTAATTTCAAACAGAAATCAGTTAACATTTTAACTGTTACCCAAAAAATGACCAGCCCAGTTACCTCTGTGTGATGTGTGATTTCAGACACAGTAACCAAACGGCGTCCCCTGATGAAGTAGAGATGTCAGAGGTCAACTTCAACACAGAGTTGGACGATTCAGCACTTCAGTGGACTACAACACACCAGAGTTCAGGTCAGTGGCGCTAGATCTGTCTTCAACAGACAGCGTTGTGTAATGGGGAACAGTGTATGTGCACTATAGGACATCTACCAATTTGTCTTCAACAGACAGCATTGTGTAATGGGGAACAGTGTATGTGCACTATAGGACATCTACCAATTTGTCTTCAACAGACAGCATTGTGTAATGGGGAACAGTGTATGTGCACTATAGGACATCTACCAATTTGTCTTCAACAGACAGCATTGTGTAATGGGGAACAGTGTATGTGCACTATAGGACATCTACCAATTTGTCTTCAACAGACAGCATTGTGTAATGGGGAACAGTGGTGCACTGAACTACCAATGGAGTCTTTGTAATGGATGATGACGTGGATAAACCGAGGTCCCGTGTGCCCATGCACTTAGCACATGTTAAACCCAGTGGCAACGAAAAAGTTGTCATTTGGTCAAAATTTACATCCCCTCCTTTCCTTCCTCATCAGTCACACAAAAAATCGCATGCAAAAAAAAAATATTAAAAAAATTGGGTGGCGCCGCCTCTGGCTGCGACGCGCTCGCCAAGGTGGGAGCAACCTGAATTTCACAGAGACGCCTCTGTGACTATAAAGTACCTAACCTAACCACTATAAGACATCTACCAATTTGTCTTCAGCACACATCGTGGTGTAATGGTGAACTGTGTGTGTCTATAAGACATCTACCAATTTTTCAACAGACATCATGGTGTGATTGGGAACAGCGTGTGTGCATTGTAGGACATCAACCAAATTTTATAAACAGGTGGAAGGTACGATAACCTCAGTAGTAATGTGTAAAATCTCATTTTGTCATTGACATATTTTAATATGTTAAAATAGTTTACCCTAGTAACTTTTTATAAGAACTGGAAATAAGAGGGAAAATGTTCTTGCATTTTGTATTTTTAATACCAGATGAATAAAGCAGTAGTCGATAATATGAAAAGAAGACGTTTAGCTCTTTTCAATGTATACTTTATCTTGAAAGAAGATGGTTAAATGTGTTTTGATGTCCAGAGTAAACAGTTGATTATTGTGTGTTGCAGGTTTTCCCAGGGACAGGACTGAACCTAAAGTGAGTACAGGATAAAAAGTATTGCAGAGAATTATGGACCTGTCAGCCTTACAGCAGCATAGGTGTCAACCTATACGGTTTCCCCGTGTTGCTGTACAGGAAAACCATGGTTTTGGGTCTGTACGGCCGTATAATCATTTTCAATACGGGTTGAAACTGATTTATACGGGCAGATCAGAAATCAGAGACAAACCTCGGAAGTGATAGAATTTTGTGATAGCATACGACAAAACGCGGACGCCAAGCAGCCAAACAAAAGCAGTAGACTAGATGATCGGTCATGCGCAGAGAGCAATTTGTTCAATTTGTTCTGGTAATCTGCGCATGCGTGGTTTCTTCAGAACTTCTGTGTGAGCGTTGTTTTATTTGAAATTGGGCGGACGCTAATTTTTCCAGTTCTACAAACCCCCTGTGGCCAAAAAGGATGAGTGGAAGGGGAGGAACTTGAAAGAATGGGAAAAAAACCTGTCTTTGAGAAAGGAAAGGTACGCTGCCCTGCCCATTTTCAATAACATACAAAACGCATGAAAACGATGCTCGAATATCATGGTATTCACGACAACTTTTTAATGCGTAGTGTTCCTGAAATTCAATACGGTTTTTCAGCGCTGGAAATAAGGGACGGGAATCATTTTTTCAATAAGGGAGTTTGAAAAAAAGGAAAATGGTTGACAACTAGGCATCAGTGGTGTGTAAAGATTTTGAAAGGGTTGTCGTGTATGTGTTTGTTGTGATCAGCGGACTCATAATAACCTCTTAAAGAACAATTTTGGTTTGTTGTAAAGGACGATCGTGTGTGAACCAACTTTTAACAAAATGTAATAATAATAATAATAATTAACTTAGAGGGCTAGATGTTTGTCTTTAGCCAAACATGAGAGGATTCTCCCCTCCTCAGCCATATTGACGTCATCTTAAACCTCCACAACACTACACACACACACACACACACACGCAGCACGCCACGAATACACATTCTCTACTGTCCATCATTTCCTCTAGATATAAAATAAACGTATCCTAGGTCTAATAAGCAACTACAGTAATAACTACAACAACGTGAAGCATACAAACAAAAACAAACTAACAAACAAGGACGTCTGATAGGAGTAAACCTACCCAACATGCCGTCAAAAGTGCATCACATTATGGGTTAGTAATTAAGATTTGATGTTAAAGTAGGCGTGCTGTCGTTGTCCAAGCAGCTATTTTACGTTCCTCTCTCTATCTCCTGCTAATCCTCTCTCTCTTCTGTCCTCTCTCTACTCTCTCGCTCTCTATCTTCTCTCTCTCTTCTCTATCTCTCTCTCTCTTTTATCATATAGTTTATTATGTTGTATCAGGCACACTTTTCATATAGGTTCGTTCATTTGTGTGAATTAGTAGTAGTAGTAGTAGTCAGTAGTATTGATATTATATATTATTGATTATTTATATGTTCTGGTTTGATAAGGGTCCAAGGCCTATGTACATTAAAACATTTGAATTTGAATTTGAATCTTCTCTCTGTTTTTGGAAAACAAACTTCGTTATAAGCAATCAGTCAGAGTGAATCGCGGTTTGATAGAGACAATTGTAGTCATCCAATTCACAAATTAGTTGATATGGACAGACACTTGGCTTTTATAATTGATGCAGAAAATGTAAAGTATTGCAATTTAGGTAGAAACATCCAAACTATGACTATATATGAGGCAGGTATTAAGTACATACTGTAAACTGTGAATCCTAGAACACCTGAAAAAACTGGGAGTTGTGGATCCATATCTAGTTTTAACGAACGTATGAATAGAATGTTAAAGAAAGCAAATTTGTAGCTGGTTTATAAATACTAACTTAAAAAATAAAGACATTAGATTCACTTGTATAAATCCTTTGTTCTATTCTAGATATGGTATCCTGTATGTAGCCCTATCTTTGATTTAATGAAGGTGTGCAGAGCGATTCACAAGATGATAATTGGTATTGTGACTTAATTTGAAGTCTGCCTAAAGTGGGTTGAATTACCTAGCTTAGAATATAGGAAAGTGAGAGGTGAGTGGATGTAAGGTTTTAAGATTATACATGGATTGTATGATTCATCAGATACATCATCTCTTTGAATTATCTAGGCCAATATATGGAGAGGTCACATCTTAAAAAACTAACCATACCAAAAAAAACTTACTCGTCGATTCCCATTCGTTTTTTATAAAAAGACATACTACATGTGTGGAATCGTTGTCCCATGATACCGCAATTGCACCATTCTGTAAACGCCTTAAGGTGCCTTGATAAAGACATTGAGTACCTACATCATTGTTTTCTACCAATTGAACATACTTGAAATTGATAGTCGAAGTGTTAGGTATACACTGACATCATAAAAAATTCCACGGTCAAAAAGTCAATCAAGTTCTAAAGAAAGAATTTTACTTAACACGGGCAAAAAGGCTACAGCCATATAGCCAATTGTAATTGGAATCTGTGATAGCATGTGCAAGGGGCAATCCTGATAGTGGGTACAGTTTAGTCTTTGGTAAAGATATGACCCGTCAAACTAGGAAGGCATGGGCATGACTCTTTGGCTGCAGCCAAGGGGATAGTTGGCTTTGGGGGAAATCCCCAGTGCCAAATGTCTTAAGTCAATGTGGTCTAGAGAGTGGAGATGTGCAACTGGGCAAGGCTTGCAACAACAAAAGAATGATCCCAGCTTCTCCAGAAAAACAGTTGCCTCTCTGCTGTCTGGGGGTCATGGTCAGAATGACTGATAGTAGCACACACAAGAGACACACACAGAGAATTTGTACGGTGTTTCCCACCCTTTCAACTCCAAAGCATTGTGTAAACAAGGCATGCCCCGAGCGGCAGCACGCATTATGACAATGAAAACCCAGCCAGAGTTATGCCGCTCCCCCCTCCCTCAACCCCAATAAAACACACACACTTTCACCCTTACAGAACGCATAAAACACCGAGCCAAAAATTCGAAGCGATTCGTTCACTAAGGCAAAAATAAAGCTGGGGGGAACTTACATAACTTAAAGAAGAAATTTTGGTTTCAGGCTAAAACTCCAAGGCAAGGTCAGCACCGGTTTGTGATTAACGAAAGGAGAAGATTCCTTTTCAAGCTGTCTACCCCTCCTGCCAATTTAATCAAAGTCCAACCAGTAGTTTTTAAAAAATCGATACACAGGACATCACACAGGACACACACACACACACACACACACACAAATCAATCGCATAAAACCCCGGCCTCTGGATGGGTAAAAAACCTATGTTGCATGCAAATGATTATTTCTAGACGGAGCACCACAACTCTCTTAATAAATTAGAGGCAACGTATGCAAACCATGGTGTTTATGCGTAAGTTTGCATACATTGAAAACATGTTTTCCACTTGTTGTGGCAAGGATCACACATAGTCTGGTTAAAGTCAAGGATCTTTGGTAACTTTTGCAGACCCCCCTCCCTACCCCCCCCCCCACAAAGCTGTTAGCATAAAATGTTCAAGCTAAGTGCGAGTGTTAGCTCTTTCCCCCCCTTATATTGAAATTCTATGAAGACGCCTACTGATTGGAAAATTTGCTTTTGTTAAAAATTCATCAGCGATTGAAATTTGAAGAAGAAAAAAAAAAGCATTTGTGGAAGGTGTGATTCTGTTTTCACAGAAACAGGGAACCAGCTGTTATGTCCATGGAGTTAAGAGTCCTCAACAGGATCAGCCTCAGCTGTCTACAGCACATTTAAGGCCATGTTCTGACAACACTTCACTGCTGTCTCTGGACTCAAAGCACCCGTGCTACCTGTCGGCTGCCTTTGTGCTGGCTCAGCCCCAGTTTGAGCGCCACCGGCACAGTTCATGGAGAGAAAAACTGACATGTTGTTACCTGGACCCCCAAACTTGAGATGCGATGCTGTGTAACTTGACAAAACGGCCATATATAAGGAGGTAGATAAACCATGCCAACAACAAAATGACAACAAAGAAAGTTAATGATAGTGAGTACTGGTGATTATGATGGAAAGAAAGAAGGGACAATTGTTTGCGATGTGTGTGGGAAAGTCTGCTCCAACCCAGCATTGAATAGGCACAAACTGATCCTAGGTGTGCTAAAGCCGTTTTGTGTGTGATGTGTGCAGTAAGAGTTTTACTGAAAGCAAGTAGTTTAAAAGCACAATTAGAATGCCTAACAGGGGAGAGGCCTTCGAGGTCACATGTGACAGCCGTTTTAAGCAGGCCAGTCATTTACATGGCACATAGTCAGGTCTGAAGCCAGACCCCATGTTCTAGTCATTCTGTGCTAAGTCTTTTCTCGTTCTGGAAGCCTGAAGTCACACTTATTGGTTCATAGCAGAATTAAACCTTTTGGTTGTGATACATGCAGGCAAGAGCTTTTCTCTAATGCCTCTCATTGACGGTACACATAAGATTTATAACACATTGGCTGTAAACCTTTGTGTGTGAGGGTGCGGTTAAGGGTTTTTCTCAGTCGGTAGTCTGAAATACACAAGAGAGTCCAACAGGAACGGGAGGGGGGGGGCCATACAGTGTTCCACACTGTGACAGTGGTTTTAAGCACTCAGGTTCTGTACAGAAACCAATAAGTACAGTTCATGGTGATGCCAGACCTATGGGCTGTCAGTCTTGTTTAAGTCTTACTCTTCACTGGAAGCCTGAAGTCACACTTTTCAGTTCATAGTGCATTAAGCTTGTGTGTGTGATACATGAAATAGGCTTTCCAATGCCTCCATTTGAAGGACACATAAGCTGAACACACAGTGGGGGTAAACCTGTGGGTGTGAGGTGTGTCGATAAGGGTTTTCTCTGGCAGGCTTAGGCTGACAATCACAAAAGAATCCACAAAGGGGAGAAGCCTTACAAGTTTCTGGCTCCACACTGTGCTAGTGGTTTTATAAGAGTCACGATCTTGCAGCCGCTCACATAAAGCAGCGCATGAAGGTGCCAGACCCCATGTCTTGTGATCTCTGTGGGGCAGCTTTCTACGACCTAGAACTAAACAGGCACAAGTAGATGCACACTGGCGAAAAACGTAGTGTGTTCAGACTGTGGTGAAAAGCTTTACCCCAGTCTAGTTCTCTGGACAAACCATCGTCTGATCACACTGAGTAAAGCCTCACATGTGGTCGACTGTTGGGAAAGTTTTGCCAGACCAGTGGTATGAGCCGAACACCGTTGATTCACTATTGGTGAAAAACTCACAGCTGTCCTCACTGCCTATGCTTTCAGGTGTCGCAGCATTAAACAGGACATTCAGAGAAACACAAATTAGCACGTTTTCGTACGCTGCAGTCAAACAACATTGTGCACCGCGCCAATGGGCATCTAGTGGAAGGA
>JAGGCT020004248.1:4818204-4828451 GCA_017654935.2 Phymorhynchus buccinoides | reverse complement strand
CTAAAATACACCAAAAACCATCGCAAACGACACTCGCACGAGACGCGCCACAGCCAACTAGAAATCAAGCCTCGGTCATTACCCCCCATCAACAACCACCGCGTTTACCACTCCCGCACGGCAGATGCCAAAACTAGTCATCTAGCGGAACCTCACATCTGTATCAACTGACGCATCAACTTATCACCTCATACCCACCCAAAGAAGCCAACACGAAAGCAGACCACGGCCGCAAATAGAACTAACATCCTCCACCTATTTGAAAAACGAATAACAAGAAACAAATGTTTCAAATCAATGTCAACATAATAAAAGCAATATAATGTTATGCATGGTTCACGCCAAGTACTACAAGTTACGATATCATACTACCTTGAAAATCATGCACAGACCGAAACAATGAAATAACATAAAACTTCTATAACTAAATTCACTCGTAACCCTCCCCTTCACCGCCCACCGTTCGCCATTTTATGCACACCACGAATGATTTAACACATGTCACTTTAAACTAGCCATCAAATCACGGTATGTTATCCAAAAACACTGTTCTCTCATTTTGGAGAGGTGGGGATAGCCTACTTTACATAGTCACAGAGGAATCCCCAATACTTACAGACATTTTTTTTTTTTTCTCTACCCAGGTAAGTTGAATGGATTTGGTTTGCTGGGAAAAGGGCTGGCACGGCGGGAAAGGGTAACTAACTCTTTATCAACACACTGGGCAATCCCATATTTACCGATAACATTTTGCATCTAGAGGCATTCCAACACACAGTCCCTGAAACCTGGTCTTTTCTTCTTCATCTTTAGTGGCCAACATCAACCGGCTGATGACAAACACCACTGTACAGGGAGAAAGTGGTTAAGACGTTCGCCTTGCCAAATGTAACGCGTGACTGCAACGTGAGTGACTGCATGCACGCTCGTGACGAGGTGTGACCCAGGTTACGAAATCACCGGCACTCGCACTTTCTTTCTTAGTTCGACAGGAAAATCGAAACGCTGAACGTAGAGTCTTTCGATGGGCGACGTACGGTAAAAGCTAGTGTGTCTGAACCGTCTGCGCTTTACACACGTAAATATCCACGACGGCAAGTTGAAAGTCGGTGGGGGGTGACATGAGTAGGGGTAGAAATTCCCACTGCCTGGTATGCGCCAAAAGATTGATAGCGTAGGTTTTCAAGGTGTTGTTCCACACACCCTCTCTCACCCTGTGCACCCCCGCCCCCCCCCCCCCCCCCACCACCCCCCCCACCAAAAAAAACGTTTTTTTTAAATTTTTTATTGTTTACTCGGTAGGATATGCGCTTTATGGCACCGGGCTATACATGTCACTCATCTAGGGGATTAGAGCAGCTCCGGAATACTTTCATAGAGATAAGTCTCTGTGATTAGAATATATACCAAATAACAAAATACCACTTTAACTGGGGGGGACCCAAAAGGAAAGAAAGATTCCTCGTTTTCTTTGACATCTCTGCCAAGCATGTGCTGTTTGTGTCAGTGACAAACAACAACAAATGGAAAGAACACACAAGTTATCAATGAAATACAGAACTGGCGTATTGTCCAAGAAACAATCCACAAAAGCTGGAATTAATCTCAATTGTCTTTTTGATTTCAGAACAAACATCATGTTTTAATGCTTCAAATTTTAAAGTTCTACCGTATTTTTTGGACTGTAAGGTGATACTTTTTTCCCAGACTGAAACCCCTGCGCCTTATAATGTGACTGATAATATAGTAAGAAACTATAATAACAAAATCTGAAGTTTGTGTGAAAATTAGCGTAGGGGGTGCGCCTTATATATTAGGTGCGCCTTATAGTCCGTAAAATATGGTAAATGTTTTTTGTAATGTAGTCTGTTCACAAAGCTATGTTTCCATAATTAATCAAAGATAAATGCCAGAACGCACTATCATTCTATTAAAAAAAAAAAGCCAAAATGTATTACATGTACCAGTGTTCATCCTCCAAAGTCAGCGTGTGGCTGCTGCACGTGGCAGGGTAATCAAAAACGGTCACACACGTAAATGCTCTCATCACTAGCTGGTGTTCAAATTGCTTCGCGCTGTTGGGGTGATCCCTGAGGTCTTTTAAGCCATGGAAAGACAAACAACATTTACCAGTGTTCTTATCTCCCTTTACATACTGCATACACACTTTGGCTTTCACCTGAGAAGGATGGTAGTACCTTCTTGACTTTGTTCTATATTCATTTTCAAAGTGGTGTAAAGATTAGACACTGTCACTGGGATCAGACGTTAGTTATTATTAAAACAAAAAGTTGACAACAACAAATAAAAAGCCATGTCTTTAAAGACCCACCAGATCACGTGTCAAAATCATGGGGTTTTCACGCGTTTTTCCCTCTTATAGCTGGTAAAAAATAAATCTTGTTTTTGACCAGGTTTGACTCCCATACAAATAGCCCCCAAATTCAAAACAAAACATCAAACATTTAAGCGAGCAGCCTCAATTTGAAGTTGGGGGGCATTTGTATGTGGGTCACAGCGATGCTACCCAGAAAAAAAAACAAAGGGACTTATTTGTGGTGGGTACAGCATGTGTCTTTAAGGCTGAAAACGAGCATAGGTAATCGCAGCCATGGAGTCCATGATACTCTGCTCCCAGACATGAAGCTCTCAAAACTAAAGAGAAAGAGACAGCCAACACTGACTGAGTCATCTTCAGCCTCACCTTCTCTTTCTTCTTCTGCGTTTCCCCAAGGCCACATCATTGGCCATAATGGGTAAGGTACATGTGTGTCCGGTTTTCAGTTTTCATTGGGTCTCCCCGACACATTCCGATTTCGGAGGAGCTCAAAGGACAAAAATTATTTGGAATTATTTTTTTGGGGGAAAAAAAAAATATATAAAGGCAGGAGAATGGGCCAATTATGTCAGAAAGATAGTAGATGATAGAAAGCAAAGAAAAAAAAGAAAAAAAGGCAGAGTCAAAGAGAGTGGTGGGCAGATTAGAGGAAGTTACAAGCACAGAACTTCACAGAAGGTGGGGGAACTATTTCTACAAAAGACCCCCCCCAGTATCCCCACGGGGAGCTCAGTCTCACCTATCAACCCCGCAACATCCCAGTCAAAGACATTCTATGTCGGAACTTCCACTTCCTAAAGGTAGATGAAACTCTGAAGGACCCCTTCTGGTATAGAGTGGCACAGTGGTAGCACGTTCGTTAGAACCTTGTGTCAAGTAAACCCGAGTTCGAACCTGGGTACAGGGGATTTTTTCCTCTCACTTTTGCACTAGGCCTTACGGCCTTAACGGCCTGTTGGATTGAGACGATAAACCAAAGTCCTGTGTGCCCTATATCGCACTTACAGCACATGTCATGTTAATCCAGTGGCAATGAAAAAGTTGTCATTTTGGTCAAAATTTCACCCCCCCCTTTTCCTTCCTCATCAGTCACACAAAAAAACTCGCATGCCAAAAAAAATAATATGTGGGCGGCGCGTCTCTGGCTGCGACGCTCTCTCCAAGTGGGAGCAACCCGAATTTCACAGAGACAAGCTTCTGTGACTATAAAGTACCTAATGCAAGAACCTTGGGGACCGCCTGGTACACTCTACCTTCCACTCTTCATGCCCCACGGTACCACCCAGCCAGGCAACTCCCAATGCCGAAAACCCATATGCAAAACCTGTTCTTTCATTGACCCCACTACAACGATCCAGGGCCCATCCAACAAGACTTTCCAGATTAAGTCGCACTTCAACTGCCAAACCCAAAAACGTTGTTTTACACACTGACAGGAAGTGTGTTTGTATTTGCTTACCATTTGTCAATCGGCATCACATAACTTCTTTCCTGGACTTAAAGGACAATTCTGCCAATTTTGTAATCTGATCAAGTTGGTGATTTTAACAATATTCATTGTTATAAAACACACACACTAAAATATTGTATGAATCGCTCTTAGCCTCTCTACTCTACGATCTAGTAACAGTAACAGAGGTCTTGTTACTGGCTTGTTTCACGAAAAACAGCTTGACCACACTTCAACAAATTATAAATCTGAACAACAACAAAAACACCCAGTAACCATACACACACAAATAATAATAATAATAAACGGATATTTTTATATAGCGCTTTCTATCGAGCACAAACGTGCTTTACAATCTAGCATTGAAAAACTCACACACAGGAACACATTTGACGTGGCACAACAGGACAACACACACAAAACAGACCACGCACGCACCTCAAAACATGTACGTACACCACGACACGCACAGATACAGTGCACGCACGGTGGGTGGAATGTGTTCTTGCACACAGACATAGTATACATACATCCCCACACACATTTCATCAAACACACAAAAAAAACCCATTTTCTCCTGAAAACGCATTCAAACTCACTATCTCAAACGCACACAAACTTACTAAAAAAAAAAAAAAATTTTAAATTATTATTACACATGTATAAACCACGCGCGCATACGCGCAGTCATCACGCACCCACACCACACAATCATACACACATACACACACACACATATAAAAAAAAAAAAAACTTTACTTAGCGCCATGAAAAAAAAATAAAGAAAAGAGAAAACAGAGTAGTGGGGTGGTGGAGGATGAAAAAAGAAGCTATATCCACTTTCTTGGGATTCACACAGTGTGCAACTGCAAGTGCACGATGTCACTGATGTTTTTCTCTGAATGTGGTTTCTTCAAATCACCAGACTGCCTGCAAGCATAAGGACATGTGAGGACAGCTGTGAGCGTTTCTCTCACAGAATAGAGATCAGACGCTGTGCTGTTTTACAAAGCATTGAGAATGGACACAAACAGTACAGTTCCTTCTCCCACAGTCTCTGACACACACACATGGGGTTTTTCCTCCAGTGTGGCATTTATCCTCTTATGTTACTGTATAAACCGCAAGTTTTATTGAGAGAATAGCTAAAGCCCCACAGACACCACTAGACATGGGGTCTAGCCACCTTCATGAACTGACTTGATGTGGAGCTGTAAATGACCTGACTCTTTAAAACCACTAGTCACAGTTGGAGTGTTGACAACCTTGTAAGGGCCTCTCCCCTGTGTGGACTCTCTTGTTGTTTTATCCAGGTTTACATACACTAAATACCAGAAAAAAAAAGTAAAAAAAAGAGACTATAAAAAACTCTTACTACAAACATAACATCACACACAACAGTTAATCATGATTTACTGTGAATCAATTTTGTTGCTTTTTTCAGTAAAAAATTTTGCTGGGAGTCGTACAGGTAAGACTTCTACGCAGACATCACACATGTGAGATTCATATTTCTTCCTTCCCCCAGTGACTCCATGCCCAGTCTAGCATCATCATCTACAATTCTTTATACATGCATCAGCGTTGTGTGTTTTCAAACAGCAAGCCAACAATGAGAGAAACACACTTCCAGCACACACATCACACACACAAAAGCTGAGCACCGCTATGCATCAGCTTGTGTTTTGTCAGACTGCAAGAGTCGAAAAAGCATTCCTTGCAGACATCACACACATGGCTGGTGTCTACTCCTATTCTTTCCATCTTCATCACCAGTATCATTATCATCAACTTCCATTTAATTTATTGTTTTTAGTGTTGCCATGGCTATCCCACCTCTCTTAATCTATGTTAAATGTGTTGCTACCATTACCAGCATCACATCTGTCAGGTGTGGAGGACCCAGGTAACACCATGTGTAGTTTCTCTCCATGAACTGACACCAGGTGAAGTTCCAAACTGCTGACCAGCACAAACGCAACCGAACAATGCTGACATACATGATCTCTTATCAGAGACAGCAGTGACCAAGAAGTGTTGCAAGATATGGGCTGTACTGTGCTGTAGACAGCTGAGGGCTGATCTGGTGAGTCTTCCTCCATTGGACCATGCTGGTTCCAGCTTCTGTTAAACAGAACAAACAACAGATCAATTAGTGAAGGAGACTGAACAAAATATTGTGTGTTAATGTATCATTTTAAAACAAAAGTTCAGATGTAAGTGATACCAGAAGGAATGTTATGTCTCATGTATATAGTGTATTTGCTAGATGATTAGTGGGGCCTTTATAAGATTTAGCGCAACAGACACATTTTTTAATTTTGATTGCTGGGGATACCCACAAGATCTTTCAGCACAAATATTTCCCCCACCTTCTGGAAGTTCTGAGCCAGCAATTTCCTCTGATCTATCACTCTTTTTGATTCTGCCTTTTCCTTCTCTTACTGTCATCAACTATTTCACTGCTTTACTGGCCCATTCTTCTGCCTTTTATTTATAAAAAATACAAATCACTTTCTTCGTTGGACTCCATCAAAACAGGAATGTGTTGGTTGAATGCAGCAAGAAGACCAGTACAAACTGAAAACTGGACACATAACTAAATCTGGGCTGGGAACGTAAAAGAAGAAGATTGTTTCAAGCTGATCAGCCATAAGTGGCCAGACTGGAGGCTGTTCAGTGGCAGATTGTGGGTGAGGTGGATAGAGAGAAAAGGGAGAGGGGGGTGAGAAATAGTGGTGGAGGGTAGAGGTGTAAAGGGGCATAATTCTAAGCTGCCCAACCATTTCTCCTGCCATTTTATTAACTAGCGCAACGCCGAGTACCAGTAACGCCTAGTAACGGTAACGCCTAGTAACGGTAACGCCTAGTAACGGTAACGCCAAGTACTGGTAACGCTGAGCTACAGCAAATTTGAAGCGATTCGGTTAAGAAACGGCAGAGTTATAAGGCCCCGTTTCCCGTTGGCGCTGGTGTGAGAGTGACGCGCTCTCCATAGTAACGGTAACGCCTAGTAATGGTAACGCCTAGTAACGGTAACGCCAAGTACTGGTAACGCTGAGAACAGCAAATTTTGAAGCGATTGGGTTAAGAAAAGGCGGAGTTATAAGGCCCCTGTTTCCCATTGGCGCTGCTCTGAGAGTGACGCGCTCTCTCCGATTCTCGTCAAATTTCCTGCCATGCTTTGCCACGGCCATAGCAAGCCTGACAGCAAATTTGAAGCGATTCAGTTAAGAAACGGCGGAGTTTTTCATGAAAAGGTGAAGCGGCGTATAGCGCGCGCGTTGCTGAACCGATTCGCTTCCGGTTTGCTGAACCGATTCGCTTCCGGTTTGGCACACCGATAGTCACCGTCCCCAGTCATCTTCCTGCCAAATTCGAAGGCAATCGGCCCAGAAACGCCGGAGATACGGGCGCCGAGAGGCCGGCGGATGCGCGTTTCGCGCATTTGCGAAACCGCGCAAATGACACGGCCGCCTCGGTTGCCGTTGCCATCGCCACGTTAGGGCTCACAGCAAATTTGAAGCGATTCGGTCAAAAACGGCGGAGTTATAAGGCCTGTTTCGTGTTTCAGATACACACACACACACACACACACACACACACACACACACACACACGGACAGTTGGCTTTTTACTATATGATGTTCATTGTTGACCACATCTGATTAAAGAATTACCTGGTAATTGTATTCATTATCTATAAATCTTTGTCCCCCCTCCTTCCCCTTCCTGACCAGGACTTTGCTTCTGAACCAACCCAACCCTACCCCCTCCTTTCCCCTCACCCCTCCTTCCACTCTTTTATCTCTCTCTGGTTTTCAGGTTATAGATGGTTAAGAGAAAGAAGTCTCTTTAATGAATTCTACTGACCACCACAACACCACTGTCCATCCAAGGTGTACAGTCTCCTTCTATGACCTCTTCTTTAACTCCGTCCATTGTGTCTGCAGTTCAGGTTCCTTGGTCTGGCCTGTAACAAAGTTATAAAGAAATTATGGTTTGCCACGCACATAATAATGACTTTACTTCTTTCTGGAAAAAATCTAGTTGGCTTCTATTATAGTCTACACGTATTGTTTCCGCATTATGCAGCCCTAAATCACAGAAGGTCTGCTTAGGCATATTTGAAGATTCACACACACATACACACACACCCCCCAGGGACTGCTACGGTAGCCGGATTGGTCTTGCCCAGATACTACGAAATAAAGGCTATGGTCCTTTTTTAAAAAAAAAAATGTTTTATATAGACAGATCCACACTAGAATTTATTCTATGTTTACTTTCCTTTCCATAAGGCTACTTCTATCTCCTCAGCTTTCTAATTTCTTGTCTTCTTACTACCCCCCAAAAGTGCAGCAGAATCTTCAGCCTGATGAAGTTGGCTGCCTGAGGCGAAGAAGAAGAAGAGTGACTAATCACAACCTGTATAATGAATGCTTTGGCGTTCATTTTGTATGATGTTCCTTTGAAAAAATAAAACATGAACAATATTTTTTTTTCCAAAACAAATGAAACTGAACTTACGTGTCAACTTCATGCACGTTTGACAGTTATATATCCACATTTACTTTTTATTTAGGACAGTCAAGAGACAATTTAATGATAGAAAAGACAAGCCAGGCTGCTCTTTCCTTCAATAAGTAGTAGCTGGTGGTGTGTGGTAGTAGTAGTAGTAGTAGTAGTAGTAGTAGTAGTAGTAGTAGTAGTAGTAGTAGTAGTAGTAGTAGCAGTAGTAGCAGTAGTAGCAGAATCCATTAATGGATGGATTTAACAACTATTCGTATAGAGAGAGAATGGAACGCCTGAATCTTCCAAGTTTGAAAGCAAGAAGAATAAGAGATCTAATACAAAGTTATAAAATATTTAATAATATTGATGACTTGAATGCAACAGAATTTTTCAAACTAACAAATTATGACAGAACAAGAACTAGCACTGATAAAGTATGTATTGAATATTGTAAAACTAACACAAGAAAACATATATTTTACAAACAGAGTTGCACCTTTATGGAATCAATTAGTACCAACTAACATTAAGAGAGCACCTAATTCTAACAACTTTAAAAATCAGCTCCACCAATTACAATTTTGGTAAAAACCTGAATGTACGATATACCTTGAGTATGTAAAAATAAAACCAAAAACACAAAGATGGGACTTTGAAAGCCTAACAGCTATATTATTTTGTCCCTATTTTCAGTCCTACTATTTGCCGTCCGAAGGCGTCGGGATGCCGTCCGGAGCTGTCTGGATGCTGTCGGGGTACTGTCTGGATATAGTTGTCCTAGTGGCTCCTGGATGTGGATTATTTCATAAAGTACAGTTGTTTGGGTTTTGTGTTTTCCCCATGGGGATACCTGGGGGAGGGGGGGGGGGAGGTCGTTTGTAAAATATAGTTCCCCTATCTTCTGGAAGTTCTGTGGTTGTAACTTCCTCTAATCTGCCACTCTCTTGAACTCTGCCTTTTCCTTTTGCTTTCTATCAAGTATCATCTAATAATGTCTTTAGCATCTCAAAACATTTTATCTTAATTTTTAATCTTGTTAAAAAGTTGTTTCCATTCGCATGCAGACAGACAGAATGTCAAAGTTCTAGAAACAAAATTTGAAAGATGAATAAACACACCACTACAAAGAAGTATTAAATGAGAGAGAGAGAGAGAGAGAGAGATGAGAGAGAGAGAGAGAGAGAGACTGAGAGAGAGAGAGAGAGAGAGAGAGAGAGAGAGAGAGAGAGAGAGAGAGAGAGAGAGAGAGAGAGAGAGAGAGAGAGAGAGAGAGAGAGAGAGAGAGTAATTTAAGGTAGGTAGGTAGGTAGGTAGGGGCAAAACAAGCCGTAAAGCTTTTCCAAACAGTCCCATCTTTTATGATTTTTCTGGTAAATGTATCTTTTTGGTCAAGGTTGAT
This sequence comes from Phymorhynchus buccinoides, assembly GCA_017654935.2. Taxonomy (NCBI): domain Eukaryota; kingdom Metazoa; phylum Mollusca; class Gastropoda; order Neogastropoda; family Raphitomidae; genus Phymorhynchus; species Phymorhynchus buccinoides. The sequence continues at coordinate 4,818,749 of JAGGCT020004248.1, read as the reverse complement.
GCGGCATAAATTTTCTTCATAAATCATTATTCGTCATAGCTTCTAAAAACTTCTAAAAATTTTGGTAATGTATCCAGACGATTTTTAAACATATTAGTATGAGGTGCACATTTTACATCAGTAGGCAATTCGTTCCACATGTTAGTAATTCTGTTACCAAAACAATTTTTTCTTATGTTAGTATTATATCTTTTAACAAAAACTTTCCCACAGGCGTTTCTAGTCATATTGTATTGTGGAGATGAAAAGAAATTACTCCAGGACAAATCCACATGATTGTTGAATATTTTATAAGTTTCTATAAGATCTCCCCTTGTTCTCCTTCCTTTAAGTGAAAATAAATTAAGGTACTGTAATCTGCGGTAATAATCCATGATTTTGCATGCTTTAACAAGTTTAAATATAAAAAAATAAAAATAAAAAAGACGCTTGAGAGGCCGCGAGGCCTAGTCGTCTTAATTGACCTGACATGACAACTCCGGACGGCAATTAGTAGCCTAATAATATATGTGATGTACTAGGAGTAGGACACCCCCTAGCCTATT
>JAGGCT020004248.1:4773204-4813204 GCA_017654935.2 Phymorhynchus buccinoides | reverse complement strand
CTATGTTGTATAAGATCATCAACGACCTTGTGGACATCAACTGTGACCAGTATCTGACCAGCATGCAACCTCGTACAAGAACAAACCACAAGAACAAATTCTGACAGTGTTATCAAAACACAAACAGTTTCAAATACAGTTTTCTTCCTAGAACCATCCCCATTTGAAACTCGCTCCCAGCGTCTGCTGCAAAGGCTCCTAGCTTGGCACACTTCAAGCAGGAGCTCAACACACAACAACCTCTCATTCTAACCCTATCACTCCCTCCCCAGCAAAAAGTGGTTAAGAAGGTTGGGGCTGTGCCGGTCGGGGTTTGTCCCTGGGGGCCGCTACGGTAGCCGGATTGGCCTGACGAACCATGAAATGCTGGGGAGATCTCTATATTTTTAGTTCATTTCTTTTCAGTTGCTTCTTTCAGTTTGTTTTATTTTTCTTCCTGCTGCTCCACACCACGCTGTATAATTATCCAGTTGGATAGCTAAGCGTTACGATTCAGACTCCGATTCAGAACATGAGATGCATAAAACCACAAGAAGCTGATGATTCACTGCATTTCGCAGAACTTTTAAGCATTACTCCATTTCTGAAGGAACAAATGAACAAACAAACAAAATTTCTTTAAACAGGATTTGGAGATAAGCATGACATGACTCTCTCACTCACTTTAAATTTTCACTGTGTGTGTTGTGTGATTTCAGACACTGTGACCCAATGGCATCCCCTGATGAAGCAGAGATGTCAGAGGTCAAAATAGAAATCGATGTGGCAGAAGACTGGACTTCTGTGGGGTACACAGGATGAGAATTTGGGTCAGTGGCATTTAAACTGTCTTCAACAGACACCATGGTGTAATGGGGAACAATGTGTGGGCATGGTGGGAATGCACCAAAGTGTAAAAACTGGCAGGAAGGGAACTTTCATTTAGTGTTAGCTTTTGTTTGTGTTGATTGGTCTTGACAGCTTTTGAATGAACTATAACTGTCAGAGGTACTACCTCTGGGTGTGTCTATTCACCGGAAAATGCAGAAAGGTGAATGCTGGATGCTGATAACACCATATGGTGAAGCTGAATTATGAAACCACAGATAACCAAAATATAAATATTGTCATTTAACAATGACCTCTGACCTCTTGTTTTTCTGTATCAGCAGCTTCCGATTCAGTTTCATTATTGAGGTAACTTCCAGTGGCGTGTGTGTTGGCAATGTGCATGCCATGATGTGTTTGTAATTGTACGCGTGCGCACTGTTTTGTTTGTAAACACGTCGATATGATGCGGTATGACGTGATTTCTATTCTAGTGTGCGGGATAGCCGAACTACGGAAATGTGTCATCAGGGCCGTGTTAATCACTTTGCTATTTGGCAATTTCACTTTCCATTGTTTATTAGTAATAAACTTTTGGGGGTTTTGTGTAGAATGTTTTAATGATTCAGCCCTACCATTCGGCATTTTGATCATTCATTGATCAGCATTTTTCGGTATGTTTTGACCATTCTACATTCATTTCCCGACCATTCTGCATTCATTTTTTTGGCATTTTCCAGCCTTTTTCTGCATTTTCCGGCATTTTTCGGTGAATAGACATAGCGCTACCTCTCCCTGAACACCCTCAAAGTGTCCCTAAAGAACTTCAACATCAATGTCTCCTCATGGGAAACCCTGGCACAGAACAGACCAGCATGACGTGGTGCAGTAACAAAGGGAGTCACCAACTTTGAGGGGCACTGTATCGAAACATTAAAGGCAAAGCGTGAGGCACACAAGATCCGCCTAAACACTCACAGCTTTTCAACCCCGATAGATCCCCTCAACTCTTTCTCCTGTCCTCACTGTCAGAGATCCTTCCTGGCTCGCACTGGCCATATGCAAACTTATCCAGCATCTTAGATTTCCACAAGGACGAACTGTTGAAGCATGGTCATCATCCCTCGGGACAGACGAACGAACATTTTTTTTTTTTAACTTCGTCAAATGACTCATTAAGACCTGCTGTAAAAAATTGTAATGTAAAATAAAATCTATTGTGAAATGATGAGAAAAATAAAATATTTGATAACAAGTAATTGTCTGTTAGAATTACCCGAATTGACTGTTGCAGGTGTCCCATGTGACAGCACATTACCGCCCATGTCTGACAACACTTCTGGGTCACTGCTGTCTCTGAAAAGAGGTCGCGTGTGTCAGCTTTGTTCTGCTGCCTTTGTGCTGGTCAGCAGTTTGGAACTCCACCTGGCGTCAGTTCATGGAAAGCCTCAGCCATTCCCTGAGTGGACTGAGAGTTGTGATGGACAAGTAAGTGGGCTTCTCAGCTATTCCTGGGCTCTGTTTAACTCTCCTACTGCCTTTTACACCATTGTTTTGTCATTTTACATTCTTTACAGGGATTTTGTTTTGTCTAAGTGCATTATTTTACACTTTGAAGTGTTAAAATAGTCTATTTTTCAGCAGACAAGGAAATTTCAGAAATTGAAGAAAACTGGAATCCCAAAATTGACAATATGATTAAGATTATTAAGCGCTGGGAAAACAGAAACCCTTCCCTTTATGGTAAGGTTATTCTTGCTAAAACATTTCTTTTATCCCAATTTTCTCATATCCTCCAAGTAGCATCAATACCTTACAAGGTTTTACACTCAATTAATTCGGTCGTTTACAAATTTCTCTGGAAGAAGAAATTTAATAACAGGAAAGCATTTGAAAAAATAAAACGAGGTGTTTTAAGTTTAAGCAAAGAAGAAGGAGGCTTAAGTATGATTAATATTGAACATCAACAACAAATGTTCCTTGTGAAATGGGCAGCTCGTCTTCTTAAACAAACCAATACACACTGGGGTATCCTAGCCACCAATAATCTCCTTCCATTTAAGAACCTTCACTGCACCTTTAACTGTAATGTTAACCCAAAAGAACTTCTACACATAAACAAAATCAACTCAATATTCTGGAAAGATGTTATATGCGCAGTGTCTACCTTTAATAAAGATCGACCAACAGAAGACGTGAAGACAGAGCCACTATGGAATAACAAAAGCATTAAGTACAAAGGGAAGCCTCTACATTTTATTAATTGGTGTAAGGCTGGCTTCTTTGTTGTTCAGGATCTTTGGCAAAACGGAAACCTAATGTCTTTCCCAGAGATAGAACAACACATAAGGCGATCTCCAACACTCTTGTTTGAATACAACGCATTAATAAATGCAATACCGCCCGCGTGGAAACAACAGCTAAACGAAAATATTGAAACACTATTAGTCCCAAATGATGTTCCGTTTGAAAAGGGATACCTCACAACTTTATCTAATAAGCAAATACGTAGAGTATTTGCCCTGAAACAAAACCATGAAATCTGCGCCGCTCCGTTCTGGAAACGTAAGCTAAACATTGATATACAAGACTATTTCAACTTGGCATACGAATGCAGTAAAGAGTCCAGACTTAGGCTTCTTCATTTCAAATTCCTTCACAACATATACCCCACGAACATATTGTTACAAAAAATGGGAGTAGTCGAGACAAATAAATGTCTTCAATGTCAAGAAGTAGATTATATTGAGCATGCTTTCTATTCCTGTCCAAAACTGTCTCGTTTCTGGGGCAATGTGAAACAATACATCTTCACACACTATAACTATTCCATTCCAATGACTGTAAACACGGCACTGTTTGGGCTACCCAAAACAGACATCTTTTCTGATAGGCTACGAAAAGTAGTCAACAAAACCCTCTTAATTGCCAGGCTATCCATATCAAAATTTAAATACGGCAAGTGTAAAAACTTAGACCTAATATTTGAAACCGAACTCCATCTAAGGTCTATGTAAAAAAAAATAAAAAAATATGCATTTCCACAAGCGAGAACAAATTATATCACCACACGCGCGCGCACACACACATGAACAATCACACACACACACACACACACACACACACACACGAACAAACACCACACACACACACGAACAACCCCCCCCCCCACACACACACACACACACACACACACGAGTACGTTGATACGCTCAGATTGTAAAGGCAGAGAGAGAGAGAGAGAGAGAGAGAGAGAGAGAGCATATATTTTCCAAATGAAATAGCGTTTGCATGCATAACTGTTCAAATGCTTGTGCATGCTGATGGAAAATGAAGAAGTCAAATAAAATAAAAAGAAACTAGCAAGAGAAAATAAAATGGAAAGAGCCACTGGAGAAATGATGAAAAAAGGGGACTTAGATATAATATTACTATTTTTATAGTACCAGAAATGATGTGCATGTGTATGAACGTACGTGATGCCGTTTGATAGTCACAGAACAGTGCAGCAATCTAGAGGAGAGAAACAGCCCAGACGCAGCAGCTGTTGGAGACAAAAACGTCCGCAGAGAACCAACATGAGTAGGCCTATTGCACGCAGCAATCCGTCCAGCCAGACAACAGCCTGTCTACTGATGCAGACAGAAAAGCCAACATCGCAAAAGACGAACGGCACAAGAAAGGAGGCCTACTGGGGAAGCAAGCCTACCAGAGAATAGCAGCACTCACTAGGCCTACCACACTTGAATTCCAGAACAAGTTGCGCGGACCAGAGAGACACAGAGGGAAAGAGAGCCAACCAACCAGCAACAAAGACGAACAGAGAGAGAGAGAGAGAGAGATTAGGCCTAGTGCATGCTAACGATTGTTTGACCAAAAAATGTTTTTAGAGTGAGAGTATGGTGTTCACAAGGCAACAAGTAGAGAACAACTTCCAGTCCCCCAAACTGTTTTCTGTATGAAGAAAGCAATATAATCTGATCTCCGGCTTTAAAAGAAAAAAAAAAAAAAAAAAAAAAAAAGTGTTAAAATACAGATTCTATCTCTCAGACCGTTTGATTAAAGCATCTAAATCATTTTGTAAAGTAGAATGGTTTGACAATGTATCGTACATTTTTGTATCATCTGCAAATATGTTACAAAAGCTGTCAACATGTTTGGGTAGATCATTTATTAAAAATGTGAAAAGAATGGGACCCAGTCTTTGATGAGGAACCGATTCAAAGGCTTTATGGAAATCTGTATAGATTACATCAGTCTTTGTCTTTATCCAATAATTTAGTAAAATCTTCCATAACATGTAAGAGTTATGTAACACAAGACCTATGGCTGCGAAAACCATGCCGACATTCTGTGTACAATTTATGTACATTGTATAAACATATAGTCTACTAGAAAATCTCTAATTATAGACTCAAATATTTTGCAAGTAGCAGATGTCAAAGTATCTGGTCTGTAGTTGACAGGGTCACTTTTTGTTCCTGTTTTTAAATATTGCAGTTACATTAGCATTTTTCCATTCTGTGGATATAGTTTCAAGTTCCATACACTTGTTAAAAAGAAGGCTTAGCGGAAGTGATAATTCTTAAGTTCTTTTAAAACTTTTGGGGGTACATTATCCGGGCCTTGAGCCTTATTTACATCTCATTCTTTTAGTTTATTCTTTATTGCCTCTGGTGTAACTATTACAGGGAAACCCATTTAGTACGAGTACGGTTTAAACGAGAGCCCGTGTTTAACGAGTGGTTTCAAAATTCCCGACCACAAGTCTTCTTTTTCCTTGTTAAATAATTCTGCATACAACGAGCTCGCTACAACGAGCAACTTGCATATAACGTACAATTTATTGACTCCCAAAGTCAAGCTTTTATGCAAAAACTACGCGGTTAGAACGAGAACGCACTTACAACCACACCGCCATCCCAAAGTCAAGCTTTCTTGCACAACTACCTGGCTAGAACGAGAACACACTGACAACAACATCGCCATCTTGACTGACCCCTCGATATGTAAGCGGCATTCTGATTGGCCGATATAACAACTTGGGTGTCTGCAGTGCAAGCAGACGACACTGGACTCGCTCTTTGCGCACTGATCTTGTGATTTCCGGGAAATTTTAACTTTCTCTTAAAGCGCGTGTGTGGATTTTATGTTTTTGATGTTATCGTGTGTTAATAGACTGTTTTAAAGTGTATGTAATCGGCATTAAAAACCCTATGGATACAGGATACTGGGCTTACAACCATGCTTTGTTGGGTAAGTGTGTTGTTTCCGTTTTTCTGTCTTTTTCACACTTTACCAACACACACATCACAGTAGATGTGAGGACCGATTGATAGGTTCGTCAGGGTTGCGAAAATCGATAAAATAGTTTGAACGAGCAATGCTTACAACGAGTAAATTGGCCCTCTCCCCTGGAATTCGTACTAAACGGGTTTCACTGTATATCACTAACAGTTTACCTTCTGGCCAGATATTTACATCTCATTCTTTTAGTTTATTCTTTATTGCCTCTGGTGTAACTATTATATCACTAACAGTTTACCTTCTGGCCAGATATTTACATCTCATTCTTTTAGTTTATTCTTTATTGCCTCTGGTGTAACTATTATATCACTAACAGTTTACCTTCTGGCCAGATATTTACATCTGATTCCTTTAGTTTATTCTTTATTGCCTCTGGTGTAACTATTATATCACTAACAGTTTACCTTCTGGCCAGATATTTACATCTCATTCTTTTAGTTTATTCTTTATTGCCTCTGGTGTAACTATTATATCACTAACAGTTTACCTTCTGGCCAGATATTTACATCTCATTCTTTTAGTTTATTCTTTATTGCCTCTGGTGTAACTATTATACCAGTAACAGTTTACCTTCTGGCCAGATACCTGGGTTCTCTGGTGGTAAATTATTTAAGTTCTCTCTAGTGAATACACTAGAAAAATAATCATTTAGAGTATTAGCTTTATCAATGTCTGATACAACAATGTCACAATTTTCTTGATTAGAGGACTAATACCGGATTTGACCTCACCTTTTGACTGGACATATTTCAAAAACTTCTTTGGATTTAACTTGCAATCTTTAGCCATGTTTTTTTCATGTTCTCTTTGAGCTTGTTTCATTTCTTTATTACATTTATTTCTTGCTTCTATATAATTGAGATAATGTTTACCCTTTTTTATGATTAGGAATCTTTGAAAGAGATAGTGTTTGTTTGGGGGTTGGGGGGCGGTGGGGAGTACAGCGCTATAAGAGAAGATCGAAGGAAGGAGAGACACAAAAGTAATTGCGGATGGGTGGGGGTGGGGTGGGGGATGGTGGGGGAGGGGGTGGGGTGGTGGGTAGAGCAGGATGAGAGAAGAAGATGGAAAGAAGGAGAGACAAAAAAGTAATAATATATTTCGTGGACCCCAAAAAAACTGCTGCTCAGCATTACTGGTACTTGGCATTACCGGTACTAGGCATTACCGTTGCTCAGTATTTCCGGTACTAGGCGTTGCGCTAGTGTTTATAAATGGTGTAGATTTTGATATTTTAGTCACAATCTTTTTGTCCCACACATCTTTTCCTGGTATACAAGGATTTCCTGTTTTTGAATTTTACCAGAAAAGGAATTTCCTTCTTTTTTTAAAATTTTGTCAAACAACATCTTTGTGTGTCTCCTCTATTTATTTTTTCTTTATCTGCAAGGGAACATTACCCCTAGACCACAGCCTTTCATGTGTTTTTTTATTTTGTGTAGTTGCACCCATGCTGAAACAACATCATGTTATATGAAGGGCAAAAGATATGAGCACTAAAGCTGTATGTGGACATTTTTGCCTGAGATATCAAAAGAGAAAATGGATCATTGTAGGGTCCATTTTACCAATTGTGCTTTTAGCTGAGCAGTACAGAAGCTTACCTAGGGACATTAATGGGATTGTTGCAATTAGACTTGTTAACCCTCTATTAAATCAAAGTGTATATATGAGCATAATTGGAAACTTCTTTTTGAAAATGGCATGTTTGTTTTCACAGAAGCTGGAACCAGCATGCTTCATGGAGGAGGACTCACCAGATCAGCCCTCAGCTGTCTACAGCACAGTACAGCCCTTGTCTGACAACACTTCTGGGTCACTGCTGTCTCTGAAAAGAGGCTGTGTGTTTCAGCATTGTTCTGCTGCCTTTGTGCTGGTCAGCAGTTTGAAACTCCACCTGGCGTCAGTTCATGGAGAGTTTACCCTTACCTGGGTTCTCCACACTTGACATATATGATGCTGGTAACTGTAGCAACACAGCCATAGATAAGGAGCTGGATAGGCGCAGCAACAGTACAAAAACAAAAACGGAAGTTGATGATAAGGATGCTGGTGATAAATATGGAAAGAATAGTAAACAGCATGTGTGTGATATTTGCCAGGAATCTTTCTTTGACTCTAGCAGTCTGACAAAACACAAGCTGACCCATAGTGGTGCTCAGCTTTTTGTGTGTGATGTGTGCTGGAAGTGTTTTACTCAGGCTTCTGATTTGAACACACACAAGCTGACACAAAAACACAGACATTTTGATAATGTTACAGAGCATAGAGACGGGGAAAGAAGTCATAAACCCTTTCTGTGTGATGTGTGTGGTAAAAGTTTTGCTACAGATGGTTACAGAAAAGGAAGGGTTTTTTGTGTGTCTACTGTATTTTTCAAACACTTTGAAATTATAAGCGTTTGTATCAATTGTGGGAAAGGCAAACTAAAATACCTTCATGAATCAATGTTTGCTTCAGGTGCAGGGGAACATTACCCCTGGACTCCGGCCTTTCAGGTTTTTTCATTTTGTGTAGTTGCACCTGTGCAATAAAACAGTGGAAAGTTATATTTCGCGTGTCAAATTATACTGGGTGATTGTTTTTTTTGTTTCTGATGTTCCTTTGTTTTGTAAAGTATTGAAACATTAATAAAACAGTGGAAAGTTATATTTCGTGTGTCGAATTATACTGAATGTTTGTTTCTCTGTTTGTGATGTTCCTTTGTTTTGTGCCACAGTTTGTTGGTGCTGGTGGTTTGTGAATATGTGTGTGTGTGTGCTAGTCAGTTGTGTCAGTCTGACTATGACCTGCAGATAGCAGAAGAGGCAACTGCTATTCTGGAAAGCTTGGCTGGAAATTGTTCATTGTGGACATCCCCACTCTCTCAGCCAAGAGGACTTTAGGACAGGGGGGATCCCCAAAGGCCACCAAATCCCCAAGGCTGCGGAACAAAGAGCCAGTGCAAATGCCTCCTAGTGTGAGAGTCATAGTGATTCACAACAGACTGAGCTGTACAATGATTTTCCATTGCTGTAAACAATCACTGGTCCTACAGCTCTCACTCTCTCTTTACTGTTGGCCCAAACTAATGTCAGCCAATGATAAAAGCCATCGGAGTTAAGGGCCTAGACACACTGATGTACTCTCCCATCATCTCCCATGATCCCTTGTCACACAGAGCAGAGGTCAAAGGTGAACATCAAACAACAAACACAAACTGTGACTCACACTGCAGACCAGTTGGGTTTGTTGAGTTGTTTATTGAGGTCATTTTAAGTTCAGTTCTGATCAACAGTGTACCGCTAAATCATAGGACATAACTGAACATTTATGAGTGCTACTATTTTAATGGTGTGTGTGTGCGCACCTTTTTACAGTCATAAGCAACCTGTAAAACAGATCTGCATTTTTCACTGAAGAAATAAAAATTGTAAAGTGCATTAAAACTGTTTTTACGTTAATATTGTGATTTCTATGGAATTTCTGGTCCCAGTCTCTACATAATCGTTCTTTAAGGGGAATTCCAAATCTTTTGCCAATTTCTATCATGAGTTAATGATTATCACATTATACGAGGATATATATAAAATCAGGCAACATTTCAATGTATCTTTCACGGCAAAAATCGGTTTTAAGATTTCTATGTAATAAACATTTATTACTAGACTCTAAGGCATCATTCCAAAAACGTTTGCAGTCTAATGACGTATGAAAATTTCTAAAAAGACTATTATTAATAGACGAAAAAGTTTGTGGATCCCAAACACAGTCAGATCCAGTTTCTATCAAAATATCCCGTATACATGTAAAAATCTGATTTTTATATAAACCATGCAAACCTCTATACAATCTAGATGAATATTTGTTGATTTGTAAAAAAAAGTAGTGATGCCCAAAATCTCATCATACGTACTTTTATTTGAACTGAAACAGAGTAAATTCCTAGTTCTCTGTACATCAGTAAGATTAAGATTAAGATCATAGCCCCGTCGACAAGTAAGGCCCTCTGTATATCAACTCTGTTTTGGTAGAATGATTTAAATGAAAAAGAATTCTTAAAAATTTAAGCTGAAAACTGCCCATTTAATAGCTATAAATCACTATAACCCCAAATTTCATAGAAGAACAGGTAGTAAAATTGATTGATATAAATCCAGTACAATATTCACAGGCAGATGTTGAATTCTTGCCATCTTCAATAAAGAAAGCATTGTGCATTGAGCCGCTTGGTCATACAAATACTTATCGCATTTTACGGACTATAAGGCGATACTTTTTTCCTACTCTGAGACCCCTGCGCCTTATAATGTGACTGATAATACAGTAAGAAACTTTAATAACAAAATCAAAATTTTGGGGAATGCGTCTTAGAGTCGGGTGCGCCTTATAGTCTGTAAAATACGATGCATTTACACAAATTTCCCATTCTGCTTACAATTATGCTTAAATAATTAAATGTACAGTAGAACCTCCCTTATAAGACCCCCCATTATAAGACTCCCTCCCATATAAGACCTACTTCTCTGAAACATTGCCCTTCTTTGTAAGTATTAAAATTACCTCCCTTATAAGACCCTTCCCTCATAAGATCACTTTTTAGATGATTTATGAAGGTCTTATAAGGGAGATTCCATTGTACTATTTCAATGGATTTATTTCTAAACTTTAAAACTTTTCTAGGATCACTAGGTCCTTTAAAAACTACAACCTTTGTTTCTGCAACATTAACAATAAGTTTTCATTCATCACAATACTCAATTAATACATCAAGAGCATGCTGTGAACAATTAAAAGAATCTGATCTGCAATAATAACAATATTGTCAGTGAAATTTAAAAAACTTGTTTCTCGATTTTTGGGGGTTTTGAGTTAGATACATAGTCAGCTCTCTATTTTTTTCCGCCACCTTCCACCAAAAGCTCGTATCTCTAACGACTTTCTATCTGGGGTAAACGAGGTTGTGAAAATAGAAGAAAAATTTGTAAGTCCCAAATTCAGATCTAGCTAAGAACAAAAACCTCGTATCTTCGTTCTTTTTAAGTCTAAAAATATTTTTTTAAGTAATTAAAACAAAACGCAGCACTAAACTCGCAATGTCTTGAACAACAATTAATCAATTGTGGTCAACGCTGTTAATTTTTTTAATTTATTTTCTTTTTTCTCAAAACTACCAAAATTGAGATTAGAGGTTTTTTAATTTCACAGACGATACAACAGTAAAAGTACACTAATATAACCAAATAAATCTGATTCAGGAAGATTTAAATCAACATTCAAGAAAACACAGTTATGATCTGTAAAGTATCATCCAAGGTAGTTCATACACACACACACACACACACACTGCATTGAGGGGACAGTGTTACTAAGTCACTGTTACTGATGTTTGGCCTGCACATGTCTCTTCAAATGATGTGACCGCCTGAAAGCAGCAGGACAGTGAGAACAGCTGTGGGGTTTCTCTCCAGAATGAGTCAGACGATGTCTTCTAAGATCTCTGGAGTAAGCAAAATCTTTCCCACAGTCTGAACACACATGGGGTTTTTCACCTGTGTGAATTCTTTTATGCTCAGTTAAACAGGCAGTCTGAGAGAAAGCTGCCCCACAGTCATCACAGACATGGGGTTTTTCACCTGTGTGGGTCAGACGATGCATTGCTAGATTACTGGAAGAGGTTAAACCTTTTCCACAGAGTGGACACACATACGGTTTTTCACCTGAGTGAATTCTTCTGTGTTTTGTTAAACTGCTACTCTTAGAGAAAGCTGCCCCACAGACTTCACAGACATGAGGTTTGGCACCTTCATGAACTGACTTTATGTGGTGCTGTAAAGCACCTGACCGTTTAAAACCACTGTCACAGTGTGGACACTTGTAAGGCCTCTCCCCGGTGTGGATTCTCTTGTGTGTTGTCAAGTCACCAACATGAGTAAAACTCTTACCACACACCTCACACACAAAACGGTTATGGTCAATGTGAAACAGCTTATGTGCCTTCAAAGTACTGGCATGAGAAAAGCTCTTACCGCATGTATCACACAAAAAAGACTTAATGCCACTATGAACCAATAAGTGTGACTTCAGGCTTGCACGAAAATAGAAAGACTTAGCACAGACATCACAGACATGAGGTTTGGCCCCCTCATGAATTGACTTTATGTGGCACTGTAAATGACCTGACTCCTTAAAATTACTGTCACAGTGTGGACACTTGTAAGGCCTCTCCCCTGTGTGGATTCTCTTGTGCTTTATTAGGCCATGAATCTGAGTAAAACTTATTGCACACATCACACACAAAAGACTTAACAACACTGTGATTAGTGTGAATCAATTTGTGTCTCTTCAGTTTGCTGGGTGCAGGGAAAGACTTTCTGCAGACATCACACACATGCTGTGTCCTCCTTTTCTTTCCATCTTTCTCACCAGTATCACTATCATCCACTTTCTGTTTTGTTGTTTTTCTGTTGCCAGGGCTATCTACCTCTTTATCTGTGTCTGTGTTGCTACAGTTACCAGCATCACATCTGTCAGGTGTGGAGGACCCAGGTAACACCATGTCCAGTGTGAACTCTCCATGAACTGACGCCAGGTGGAGTTCCAAACTGCTGACCAGCACAAACGCAGCAGAACAACGCTGACATACATGACCTCTTTTCAGAGACAGCAGTGACCCAGAAGTGTTGTCAGACATGGGCTGTACTGTGCTGTAGACAGCGGAGGGCTGATCTGGTGAGTCTTCCTCCATGGACTATGCTCGTTCCAGCTTCTGTTCAATAGAACAGACAACAGATCAATCAGTGAGTGAATCTGTGATTAAAGTATGATGTGTAAATGAGCATAATTTTAAAAGGTTCAGATGTAAATGATAGTACAGTGGAACCTCCCTTTAAGACCTCCCACATAAGACCTACTTCTCTGAGACATTGCCCTTCTTTGTAAGTATTAAAATTACCTCCCTTATAAGACCTAATTTTGGATGATTTTTGAAGGTCTTACAAGGGAGGTTCCACTGTACAAGGAAATTTATGTCTCATGCATTTAGTGTATTTGCTACATAATTAATAATAATAATACTGAACATTTATATAGCGCTTTACTCCCTTTGCAGGGAGCTCAAAGCGCTTTACATAGACAATAAAACACAAATAAGTCATTATACACATAAGACTCACTACAATCAAATAAAATATGCATAAAATAACATTATTTAAACAAAGCCCTGTTCATAACCACAAAATTTGAAACAATATTACAATATTATAAGAAAAGAAACAAAATTGCAAGGGAAATCAAAGTTCATGAGCTACGTTATTGCGCAAACACACACACTAGGTAATAGAGAATCACACATCACGCACGCACGCACACACACGCACACACACGTGCGCAATAATCAATGGGCATTCACACACACACACACACGCACGTGGTCGTGGGGCGTTTTCATTTATAATTTAAAGCAGAACATATACATTTTGATTGCTTCAAGCACCCCCCACTGCCCCACATAGGGATACCTGACAAATCTTTCAGGATAAAATAGTTCCCCTACCTTCTGGAAGTACCTAGCACCTTGGCGCGGATCCTATTTTCCTTACAGGTCTAAAACGATGACTGATAGTGCATTTGTGAAGATGATATCCTACCTCTATCAAATAAGTACCCCTACCTGCCCCTAGCCAATCAGAATCGTTTGTTTGTCCGCCATTGTGAATTGTACGAAACTAAGTGCATGGCTTTGTACATCAATTTCTCGGCAAAAATGTAGATTTATACCCTCCCTGCTCTATTTCTTGGTTCTTTCCGTAGTTAGGGATAGGGTTAGGGTTAGATGGTTATAGTTCGTATGCGAGAGGTAGATATTTCATGACAGGTACTTATTTATCGTGACACATTTACTAATTCTACCTCTGGAATAACAGGAACTTACGTCAGTTCATCCAAAGGGAGTTAACTTTCTTACCAGAAAACTTCACAAAGAAAGCAAGGCACATTTTTAGGGACATTGTTCCGCTACAAAACTGAATGTAGTGTGAGTAGTCTAATGATTTCTAATCAGTATTTGAGCAAGAACCTTTTTGGAATACTAACCCTAGCCCTAACCCTAGCCCTAAACCTAAACCCTACCCCCCACTATGTACTGCAGTACAGTCAGTACACCGCGATTTGTCACAGTTCTGGTTCGTTGCGTTTTTCTGTCTTATAGGGTGGGGGGTAGGGTTAGGTTTAGGGCTAGGGTTAGTATTCCAAAAAGGTTATTAGCTAAAAATGTTCCTAAAATACAGTTTTATGTATGGTAAGAAAGGCAATAACGGAAAAATACAATTAACCGAGAAATGCAGGGGGGGTGGCACATCTTGACCTTTACCTTTCATTCATTCATATCTACAGCTATATTAATCATTAACTTGTGGCGGTGCCATAGCCGATGAGGTTTAACCGAGGCGTGGTCACCGCTACAGGATGATGAGGATAGGTTCTTATGTCCAGTCAGAGCTATTAAGTTCTACCTGAAGAGAACTTCTTTTAGGGGGCAACGATGGAGGCTGTTCATCTCTCTGAATGAGAGGTATGCTAAGGACATAATCAAATTCACCATTTCTAGGTGGTTAATTTGCACTATTAAATTAGCCTACGCCCATGCCGACAAAGCCTTGCCCCTCAATCCAATAAGGGCTCATGAAATCAGAGCCATTAGTGCCTCCCTCGCCATGATCAAAGGTGTCCCTTTGTCCAACATCATGGAGTCAGCATTCTGGAGGTCCCAGTCCACCTTCAGCAGCTTCTACCTCAGGCATTATTCGGCACGCAGGCAGGACAACTCCTTCGGCATCAAGAAGGCTGTCCTGGCTCAGACCCCGGTCTCCTTGAATTATTGTAGGGGTATTTGTTGTTTGTATACATATTCATGTTTTTGGGGAGGAATGAGGGTTTATCTGATCTGTACAAGTGGTCCCTTTTCCAGAAGACCTATATATGAATACCCAAGGAATTGGGTCCTCTTGGGTGAGTTGTATTGTCTAATTGTTGTTGTTTTTTCTCTAAGAGTTCAACAATGTTTCTTTGCCCACCTCCTCGTTGGCAATCAACTCAGTTCGTAGTGAAACGGTAACATGATAGAATGGCTCCCGCCCACCTGCGTGCGCATCTCGACCCTTCCAACGAAAGTGTCGCCATCTTAGTCAGAATTGTGTGTAAACAGGATGGAAGTTCAGTTTAACGTCGCGTATCGGCTTTCGCTATGTACGACGGGCTGAACAAACAAACCAGGGTATAAACAAAAATTTATGTTCCTGAATCACTGTCTTAGCCAAAAGGCCGAGAAGCGATCAGAATTTAAACGTGTAAACAGCATCGATCGGGCATTTTTCAAACAAAGTTACTGACTAAGATGGCGGTCTCCCATACTATGGAGCGCTCCTTGTGGCCGGATATGACGACACGTGGGGTACAAGCCATAGATTGTTTGATTTAGATTAATATATCAATCTATTCTATCTATATACTTACCGTTTCACTACATAGATTGTTTGATTTAGATTAATAATTATATCTATCTATTCTATCTATATACTTACCATTTCACTACGAGTAAAGGTTTCCTCCCTCCTTTGTGAACCATTGTTTAACTCAAGTTTCAGGAAAATTTATCCTGAGTTGAAATAGCCGCTATGGAAGTGACGTCACCCAAGTCATACCACCGGCTATATGCACGGCAACCGTGCCAAGGGAAGTAATTTTAGTCTTATTTAGACATTTGCCCCAAGTTGGAAGAGTAAACTCAGTTCGTAGTGAAACGGTAAGTATATAGATAGAATAGATAGATATATTAATCTAAATCAAACATTTTGTTACCTTTATTGATAGCACTATTAATGTGGTTGTCAAAACAGAGAAATTAGTGAATGCACTGATTGAACATCAGTCATCGTTTTAGGTCTGTAAGCATCATTATCTTTATATTTGGGGGAAACTATTGGTAATGTACAAAGGGTGAAAAGCAGATCCATGCCAGAGTGATGTTCTTTTCCTAGAGTTAGGGGAAAGAGTTCTTGTCTTTCCCCTCCAGGGCTCCCAGGGATGCCCATTTGGGTGTCTATGAAGTACTAAAATTCTAAAGAACCCTCTAAAAGAATGTGCAGGGGGTCCCAGGGATACACTAGAAAAAATTATTTTTAGCATCCGCAATGCCAATAGGACCTCCTCTAGGACCCTCTATACTGTCAAAGAAGGAGTACATAGGACCCCTTGTTTTGCGGGACGATTGGGAGCCCTGCCCCTCTATCCATTGTGTGCAGGCACGCGTGTGAGTGTGTGGTGTGATTGTCTGTGTTTACAATGTGTAGCCATAAGTGTCTGAATATTTTATCAAACGTGCGCGCGCGTGCGCGAACACACCCACACCCACGAACACGCGCTTGCACACACTCAAGCTGCCGAGTCATATGGTGTGTCATGTCATGCTGCACAGTCAGATCGGATTTGTCACATGGCCAACCTGATCTGACTGAAGCACGTGACTCGAATCAGGCAATGTGTCGCCGGCTTTACACAGTTACAGGAAACTCTCATCACAGGTTGAATAAAACCACAAGAAGCTGATGATTCACTGCATTTCACAGTTTAGGCATTACTCCATTTCTGAAGGAGCAAATGAACAGACAAACAAAACTTATTTATACAGGATTTGGAGATAAGCATGACATGACTCTCTCACTCACTTAAATTTTCACTGTGTGTGTTGTGTGATTTCAGACGCTGTGACCCAATGGCGTCCCCTGATGAAGTAGAGATGTCAGAGGTCAAAATAGAAATCGATGTGGCAGAAGACTCTCGACTTCTGTGGGGTACACAGGATGATAATTCAGGTCAGTAGCACTTAAACTGTCTTCAAGAGACCCCATGGTGTAATGGGGAACAATGTGTGGGCATGGTTTGAATCTACCAAAGTGTAAAAATTGTCAGGAAGGGTACTTTCATTTATTGTTAGCTTTTGTTTGTGTTGATTGGTCTTGACAGCTTTTGTGCTGTTCAAATGAACTATAGCTGTCAGAGGTACTACCCATCACTGAACACCCTCAACGTGTCCCTAAAGAACTTCAACATGAATGTCTCCTCATGGGAAAGCCTGGCACAGAACAGACCAGCAAGGCGTGGTGCAGTAACAAAGGGAGCCACCAACTTCGAGGCGCACCGTATCGAGACATTGCAGGCAAAGCGTGAGGCACACAAGATCCGCCTAAACAGTCACAGCTCTGCAACCCCGACAGATCCCCCCAACTCTTTCTCCTGTCCTCACTGTCAGAGATCCTTCCTGGCTCGCACTGGCCTCACTAGCCATATGCGAACTCATCCAGCATCCTAGATTTCCACAAGGACAAACTGTTGAAGCATGGTCATCATCCCTCGGAACAAACGAACAAACTTTTTTTTTTTAACTGCGTCAAATGACTCATTAAGACCTGTTGAAGAAAATAGTAATGTGAAATAAAAATCTATTGTGAAACAATGAGAAAACTATTTGATGACAAGTAATTGTCTGTTACAAGTAAAACCCTGTAAAACCTGTTACGGTGTTGCAGGTGTCCCATGTGACAGCACAGTACAGCCCATGTCTGACAACACTTCTGGGTCACTGCTGTCTCTGAAAAGAGGTCGTGTGTGTCAGCATTGTTCTGCTGCCTTTGTGCTGGTCAGCAGTTTGGAACTCCACCTGGCGTCAATTCATGGAGAGCCTCTGCCATTCCATGAGTGGACTGAGAGTTGTGATGGACAAGTAAGTGGACTTCTCAGCTGTTCCTGGGCTCTGTTTAACTCTCCTACTGCCTTGGGTGCAGGTGTACGCCTTGACGTTGCCAATACATCATTGTCAACAACGTAGATGGGTGCTGGTAAAAAATCTTGTGGTTGTCTATCTTCAGACCATTATATCAGTGCATTTCCGTTAATTTTATGCTTTTAGTAAAGTAGATGATTGTTTTTAATTCTCTTGAAAAATGACTTGGTAGAGAAGGTTAAAAAGAATAAAGAAAACTGGGCATTACCTATAGTTACTTATAGTTTTTTTATTTGAAGATGGAGGGGAGGACATAGAGAACTTGCTTTTTATAAACCTCTGTAATAGCTAGTTAATGGGGTAATAAGGCTTGATTTTAGACCACCTATGTCTAGCAAAAAAGATAACTCACCTGTACTGTGGATTAGCATAATTTCTTCATTGCTTCAACATTGTGACATATTATTGCTTTCTTCTTGCCACAGTATTACTATCATCATTTGAAGTAAAATATGGGAGCTGGACGACCCTGCCCCCTCCATGAGTCTCTCCCCGTGGGGATACCGGGGGATCTTTTGTAAAAATAGTTCCCCACCTTCTGGAAGTTCAGTGCTTGTAACTTCCTCTAATCTGCCACTCTCTTTGACTCTGCCTTTTCCCTTTGCTTTCTATCATCTACTATTTTTCGTACATTTTGGCCCATTCACCTGTCTTCCAAATAATGTTTTTCCTTTGAGCTCCTTCGAAATCAGAATGTGTCGGCTGTACGCAACGGGGAGACCAGTGAAAACTGAAAAACGGACACATACGTATCTTACCCATTATGGCCATATGGCCCGGGAACGCAGAAGAAGAAGTAAAATATCGTCGCTGTCCAACGCTAACTGCTTTGCAAAATCAGTGATTTTACAGGAGCATAAAAAAAAACATGTTGCCATCTGCTACAATGTCATTCCCCATTTGATACGTTAGACTCTTCTTCTTTACCAATGAGTAAACATGTGACACAATAAAAGTTGCATAACACCTAAAGTTTTTGTGATAATTCAGTTGCACGCTTCGCGCAGGAGTTGTAAAGAATGGCAGATCGACAGCTGCAATCTCTGTACCGGCAGTTACACGGTTAACGTGTCAAGACTGTAGGATTTCCAGTGATTTCCAGTAGATCATGTGACAAATTTGAACATTTCTATTGGTAGCAGACACAAGATATTTATAGAAGACCTGTGTGAGGTCATTAGAAGGGGTTTCAGTGAGAAAGCCACTTTTGTCAAATTTTGCAGATACATGGTTAGCGCCGGACAGCGACAATATTTACATTTGCATGGATGCTCCTGCTTTCAGGATGTCCTGAAGTTCAGGATTTTTTGGTCCAGGATGTCCTGAAGTTCAAGATTTTTTTATTGCCTGGAGCCGGCGTCGCCGGATTATGAGAATTTGAGAAGATGCATTTTGCTGGTTATAGAGGTAATGAAGTTTAACCAGAAGTGAAAGTGCAACGAGAGCCTGTCAATTACATTGGAAACTGTTTTTTCCCTTCTGCTTCCAGGGGGCATTGCCCCCCGGAGGGGCGCTGTTCCTGTACTCCGCCGGTGTGACGTAAGTGTCCCGCGCGACCCGCTTTCTTTATTCCTTATCTACCCCCCCCCCCCCCTTCTTCTCCCCTCCCCCCCCCCTCTCCTTTTCATTTCTCGACCAACCGCCACGTTAATTGCCCGGCTACTTCAAAACGAACGCCGACTAAGGCAATTATCCCTTTGAACCACGGTTATCTCCCTTTGTAAGACACCGCGTCCTTACCCATCACAAGAAAGTGACAACCGAGGTTATCTCCCTTTGAAGACGGTTTTGCTTTTCCAAGCACGAGAAGGATTTGAATGTCCGGCATGTGATAAGGATGTAATAGGCGCGTGATTGTTCGGTACATTTAGAACATCATCTTGTGACGTGTGGACTGTAATAAACCAATAGCAGGCTTTCATTGTTTGAAAGTGAAGGCTATAATTGGCGTAGTGAGAAAAAGTTTTTCACACAAGACGCTGAAACTGACTAGAGCAACACCTCTCCCAGCCAGAATAGCCCACCTACAGGGCATCGTGGGCCGGAAGATCATCCCGGACTCCACCACGCACCAAGACGGGACTGTCGCCAAGACGACCCGCACTCAGAATCCGCGAGGAGACCACGCTTGAACCGTGCCATCCCGCGAAGCCGTAACCGGAACGACTGGGAGCTACTCTCATCTGACGAGCAAGCCCAGCCACCCCAGCATTCGCCGATCACTACGGAGGAACTCAACCACAGCTAAGTCCCCCGGACTGCGCCAATCATTTGAACTTTCCTACGGACAATGAAGATAATTAGTAACCCTTCCGGCATGGGGCGAACCTTATAGAAAGACAAAAGTCTTGTAAATCCTTTCGGATTCCATTGTTTTTTTATCCATATTTTGTTTTGGCGCCATTGAGCTGCTTTATTATTATTGTTGCATAATCTTATGCAGATTTTGGGAGTAAATAAAATACAAGTGTCAAATAATCCTGAACCCTTTGGTCAGACTGATGAGAGTGGGAGTCTTGTAATTTCATGTAAAACCCTACTTCTCTCTGTCTGCCATTTAGAGCAATTCAACCACTTGTATTTCTTACAACCATACGAGCCAGAACCCGGGCACAAATATAAATTTATTAGATGAAAAGGGGCCGGGAAAGTTGCTCATCTCCCATACCCTAGAGAAGTGGGCTAAAGGCAAATTTTCTAAAGTCTTCCCTAGGGACTTAGCCTTTTAACCCATTACCTCGTCACATCTAATTGGGGGCTCGCGTCCGGGATATTTTTTTTCATAAAGTCTAACAAATTTCAATTCAAACGGTAGTTCCTTTTCAAAACTTATCTTGTGTCCACTGGGAAAGTTATTGTGATTTGGTTCACTGTGTTTTGATTTGATTTGTTTGAATGCTATTTATGACTTTATTTTGATGTGCATGCTATTTCTGTTTATGTTGAAATAGTTAAGTGTTGTTTGATACATTCAACTCAGCAGCTTTGTTTTTATTTTGAATAGTTGTATTTACAACCATGGCTGAGATTGTTAAACTTAGGAGGGAGCTTAAAGAATGGGGAGAGTCTCTAGGATTGTCAGGCCAAGAGTTAGCAAATTTTGTCATATCTGAATATGACAAAGAGAAAGCTCGCGAGGTGGCTGAGAAAGACAAACAGCTCATGAGGCTCAAGAGGCTGACAAAGCTCGCGAGGCTCAACAAGCAGACAAAGAGTCGTGAGGCTCAAGAGGCTGATAAAGCTCGCGAGGCTCAACAAGCAGATAAAGATCGCGACGCTCAGGAGCAAGAGAAAATCCGTACTCATGAGTTAAGGCAGAGGCAACTAGTGCAGGATGCCAAAAATAAAGAACTCGAACTTGAGGCCACTGAGCGGGAAAAGGCGCGAGACCATGAGCTAGCTATGAAGCAGCTTGAAAACTCAGCAGACTCTGAGACTGCTGCCCCTCAAAATTTTCCCCCTCCCATTCATACCTCAGCCATGACCTTCACATTGGAGGCATTCAATGAGGCAACAGAGTCTATCGATGCATTCCTCGATAGATTTGAAAGACTGGCCCAGGAATTTGAGCTTGCTCCGGAAAAGTTCAACCTCAAGCTTGCCCAAAGTCTCAGGGGTGTGGCTTATGAGGTGTACAGTAAACTTCCGTCAAGCCAAATTACCGACTACCCAGCTTTGAAAGAAGCCCTGCTCAACAGATACGAGTTGACAGCTGACGCCTACCGGAAAAAGTTCCGGTCAACCAGAAAAGGTAGGGGAGAGTCCTATGCCCAATTTTCAGATAGACTGGGGAACTATCTGACTAAATGGGTGTCCCTTTCGGCCAAAACTGAGTCCTATGAGGATCTCCGGGAACTGATGGTTGGCGAGCAACTGCGCGAAACCATGTCCCCAGAGTTACGCACCTTTACTGCCGAACAAGGTGCCACAACTCTGGCTGACCTCATCCAGCTAAGTGACCGATACACTCTAGCCCATGATGAACCTAGCGCCCCTAAAAGGCCAAAACTACAGCAAGTAGTTGGGTCCACTGCTTCACAGCAGAGCAGGTTTAACCCCAACTCCAACAGTGGGTCAAACGGTTCTACCCATGAACGACAACCACTGGGACAACCCTTATTCTGCTCATACTGCAAGTCGAACACCCACAATCGGGATGACTGCAGGAAACTTGCTTACAAGCGGCAAAATGTTGCAACTATGCAAGTCGTCTCGACTTCGCAGAATTGCACAAACCCCTCCCCAGTACAGTGTCCAGGCACACCGTCAGTCGTTGGACAGGCGACTGTCAACAACATCCCTGTTCAGTGTCTCTATGACACTGGACTGTCATGCGACGCCATTGTCTGCGGATCCTTAGTCCCCGCGTCAGCATACACGGGAGACTTCATCTCTCTGCAAGGCCCTGATGCTGCAATCCCCCCATCCACTTTGCCAGTCGCCATAATCAATGTCGACACCAGATATGTAAAGGGACCCATCAAGGCAGTGCTCATGGACAGTCCTGTCTATGACCTCATACTGGGATCACAGTATGTGTTTTTAGGGCACCCCTCTCAACCTGCTATTGTTTCAGCAGCATTCCCTTCTCCCCAAACCACAAACCAACTCCCTCCCTCCTTCCCAAAGAGCAAATCTCCCTCAGCAGGGAAGAAACCTCTCAACGCGGCAAACCAAATTGCCGCGCGAGCAAATCCAGATTGTCCCAAGTCCCCAAGTCCGCCACAACTTGGAAAATCCTTCCCAAGGAATGTCCGCCTAACGACCCAAGACCACTCGCCACAGGTACCTCAGGTGAAAGGCAGCACTGGACCCGCAAACACCCACCGAAGGTACTATCGGGACAGGCCGCCGCACGTACAGCCGTCACCTACCCCTCCCTTTCAGCGAGTGGCAGTCGACTTGGTCGGGCCTCTACCTCAACGGAAGAAGAAATTCCGGTACATAGTCACCGTGGTCGACATATGTACCATGCAGTGCGATGCCGCCCCAATCTCCTCACTTGATGCTAGTCAGGTAGCCGCGGCACTCAAAGCCATTTTCGCCCGAATCGGCCTACCAAACCACATCATCAGCAATGATGAATCCAGGCTAAAGGGGAAACTCAGGCAAGAGGTGTTTGCTATTCTGCAATCAACCTTGGGACAACTCAACACAGGATTGCCGCACCAACCTCAGTCGGAATCCATTCCACTGATCTCTAACCCACCTGCTCCTTTGAACTCTGTGTTGCGACCAGATGTTCCACCATTCCAGCCGACCCAGTCTCCCCACTAATTTGTCCCTGTCGCCCAAGACGAAAGTGGAGTCGGCGTTCCACAGGAAGATTCCGGTACCAGAATCTTTTCTTCGGGGGGCCTCTGTGACGTAAGTGTCCCGCGCGACCCGCTTTCTTTATTCCTTATCTACACCCCCCCCCCCCCCTTCTCCCCTCCCCACCCCCTCTCCTTTTCATTTCTCGACCAACCGCCACGTTAATTGCCCGGCTACTTCAAAACGAACGCCGACTAAGGCAATTATCCCTTTGAACCACGGTTATCTCCCTTTGTAAGACACCGCGTCCTTACCCATCACAAGAAAGTGACAACCGAGGTTATCTCCCTTTGAAGACGGTTTTGCTTTTCCGAGCACGAGAAGGATTTGAATGTCCGGCATGTGATAAGGATGTAATAGGCGCGTGATTGTTCGGTACATTTAGAACATCATCTTGTGACGTGTGGACTGTAATAAACCAATAGCAGGCTTTCATTGTTTGAAAGTGAAGGCTATAATTGGCGTAGTGAGAAAAAGTTTTTCACACAAGACGCTGAAACTGACTAGAGCAACACCTCTCCCAGCCAGAATAGCCCACTACAGGGCATCGTGGGCCGGAAGATCATCCCGGACTCCACCACGCACCAAGACGGGACTGTCGCCAAGACGACCCGCACTCAGAATCCGCGAGGAGACCACGCTTGAACCATGCCATCCCGCGAAGCCGTAACCGGAACGACTGGGAGCTACTCTCACCTGACGAGCAAGCCCAGCCACCCCAGCACTCGCCGATCACTACGGAGGAACTTCAACCACAGCTAAGTCCCCCGGACTGCGCCAATCATTTGAACTTTCCTACGGACAATGAAGATAATTAGTAACCCTTCCGGCATGGGGCGAACCTTATAGAAAGACAAAAGTCTTGTAAATCCGTTCGGATTCCATTGTTTTTTATCCATATTTTGTTTTGGCGCCATTGAGCTGCTTTATTATTATTGTTGCATAATCTTATGCAGATTTTGGGAGTAAATAAAATACAAGTGTCAAATAATCCTGAACCCTTTGGTCAGACTGATGAGAGTGGGAGTCTTGTAATTTCATGTAAAACCCTACTTCTCTCTGTCTGCCATTTAGAGCAATTCAACCACTTGTATTTCTTACAACCATACGAGCCAGAACCCGGGCACAAATATAAATTTATTAGATGAAAAGGGGCCGGGAAAGTTGCTCATCTCCCATACCCTAGAGAAGTGGGCTAAAGGCAAATTTTCTAAAGTCTTCCCTAGGGACTTAGCCTTTTAACCCATTACCTCGTCACAGCCGGGGCCTGAGCAGCCCCTGGACCCCTGCCTTGCAGGATTTTTTTAATTTCCCAGGAGCACCCATGCATTTGTAAAACCTTGACTGAATGCTATCACATAAATGTGATCACACTGCTGTGTGTTGTTTTATTTTCATGCTTTGAGAATTATTATTGCAGATGTCCTTGTCCACGGAAGAGACGGACCATGTCAGGAAATATTCTGCAGACTCAGCTGTTGATTTTGCCTTGGTGAGTACAGTGGAACCTCCCTTATAAGACCTTCAAAAATCCTCCAAAACGAGGTCTTATAAGGGAGGGGTCTTATAAGGGAGGTAATTTTAATACTTACAAAGAAGGGCAATGTCTTAGAGAAGTAGGTCTTATATGGGAGGGAGTCTTATAATGGGAGGTCTTATAAGGGAGTTTGTACTGTAGGTCTTTATTTTTGACAACAGAATCTTACAATTTAACCATTTTGATAATCTTTGTTATTGTGTGTGTGTGTGTGTGTGTAAGAGAGTGAGGACAAGAAAATTGAAGATTTAGTTATTATTATTGTGAGTAACTGTACCATTGCAATGTTGCCTTATTTTATTACGGTATCTTTGACGTACATCTGTTATGCAAATGCATGCCATCTCCTGATGTATGTGATTTTCTCTTATCTTCCGTTGGTACGGTGTTGTAGTGTGGAGTTTTGCTGTTTTGTTTGTTTGTTTGTTTACATGTGTGTCCGTTTGCTTGCTTGTTTGGTTTTTTTTGGGGGGGTTTCTTGGTTTGTATATGGGCCAATGGCTGAAGTACAATAAACCATTTGAAGTCTATAGTCTCTATGCCCTTGACATTTTTGTTTTTCTGTTTTTGTAACCGCCCACCATAACATGGGCCTAAGGCCTATTCATTAAACCATTCAGTGTTCAGTGTTGGTTCTCTCTCTCTCTCTCTCTCTCTCTCTCTCTCTCTCTCTCTGATCTGTGCTCGCAAATTTTTATTTATTTTTAAAAGACAGTAATTGCCGTGGTTTCCATGTCAATCAAACAGTTGTCATTCATGTTTGTGTTTTCCCCCACCCCATCAACCCAAATTGAAACGGGCTAAAACGGCCTATTCAGTTAAGCACTTCAGACTTCAAAATTTCAGACTATATTGAAATAGTTTTAAATGGTGTACATTTTGATATTTTAGACACCATTTTTTGGTCCCATGCCTAAAACAACATCATGTTATATGAAGGGCAAAAGATGTGAGCGCCAAAGCTCTATGTGGACATTTTTGCCTGAGATATCAAAAGAGAAAATGGATCATTGTTGGGTCCATTTTACCAATTGTGCTTTTAGCTGAGCAGTATAGAAGCTTACCTAGGGACATTAATGGGATTGCTTGCAATTAGACTTGTTAACCCTCTATTAACCCTCTTGCATTTATTCTGCCCCAAACCGCCCAGCTGGAAGTTGCCTCTGTGTATTCAAGATGCCCAAAACCGCCCATAGCTTGCCCCCACTCTGAGACCCCCTCTGATGGCATTTTTCATCACATACTAAGTTCTGGCTTGTTATACACACACTGAGAAGAAGCTTCTCACTTGCAATGATGTGATAGTAACTGTATGGCGCTCTGTGTGCTTCAAAAAACAGATTTTCCCGAAAATGTGTGAAAAAATATGAACACTAGAAGAAGTTTTTTCTGTAACAAATCTGAATGCAAGAGGGTTAAATCAAAGTGTTTAGATCAGCGTAATTGGAAACTTCTTTTTGAAAATGGCATGTTTGTTTTCACAGAAGCTGGAACCAGCATGGTCCATGGAGGAAGACTCACCAGATCAGCCCTCAGCTGTCTACAGCACAGTACAGCCCATGTCTGACAACACTTCTGGGTCACTGCTGTCTCTGAAAAGAGGTCATGTGTGTCAGCATTGTTCTGCTGCCTTTGTGCTGGTCAGCAGTTTGGAACTCCACCTGGCGTCAGTTCATGGAGAGTTTACCCTTGACATGGTGTTACCTGGGTTCTCCACACTTGACAGATATGATGCTGGTAACTGTAGCGACGCAAACATAGATAAGGAGCTGGATAGGCGCAGCAACAGTACAAAAACAAAAACGGAAGTTGATGATAAGGATGCTGGTGATAAATATGGAAAGAATAGTAAACAGCACGTGTGTGATATTTGCCAGGAATCTTTCTTTGACTCTAGCAGTCTGACAAAACACAAGCTGACCCATAGTGGTGCTCAGCTTTTTGTGTGTGACGTGTGCTGGAAATGTTTTACTCAGGCTTCTGATTTGAAAACACACAAGCTGACACAAAAACACAGACATTTTGATAATGTTACAGAGCATAGAGACGGGGAAAGAAGTCATAAACCCTTTCTGTGTGATGTGTGTGGTAAAAGTTTTGCTACAGATGGTTACCTGACAAAACACATGGGAGTCCACATGGGGGAGTGGCCGTACAAGTGTCCACACTGTGACAGTGGTTTTACCCAGTCAATTGCATTACAACGCCATATAAAATCAGTTCATGATAGCAGACGCCATTTCTCTCACACTAGCAGTTTAACAATGCTCAGGAAAATTCACACAGGTGAAAAACCCTATGTGTGTTCAGACTGCGGGAAAGGTTTCACCTTTTCCAGTAATTTAGCACAACATCGTCTGACCCACACTGGAAAAAAACCCTATGTGTGTTCAGACTGCGGGAAAGGTTTCACCTTTTCCAGTAATTTAGCACAACATCGTCTGGTCCACACTGGAGAGAAAAAACATGTGTGTTCAGACTGTGGAAAAGCTTTTGGCAAGCCCGTTTATCTTAAGACACACCGTCTGATCCACACTGGAGAGAAACCTCACAGCTGTCCTAACTGCCCTGCTGCTTTCAGATATGCATGGCAGTTGAAGGCACACATACAGAGAGAACACTGTACACTTCAGTGACACTCTTTGTGGTTCTCAAGAAAATGCATACGGTTTGAACACATAAGAGTATGAATGTGCTATTAAAATCAAAAGAGATGTGGATGAGATTAACCCTTTCGCTGGCCAATATCGCATTTTAGCACCACAATTATTTGATACCCATGTCACGAAAAGGCATCAAACCAGGGTCTGTTTTCCAAAGAGGCTATTTTCTTAATTTTGGGAGGTAAGGATAGGCCTAATGTTATACATATCATAGACGAATCCACCATATTGCGGATGATTTTTTTTCTCTACCCAGTCAAGTTTAATGGTATTTTTTTGGGCTGAAAAACATCTGGCGGCGAAAGGGTTAAGTAAAGGCAGAGAGAGGTGAGGTAAAAGGTCCCCTATCCAATTGGCTGTAGGGGCAGTGAATTGATTATTCAGTGTCTAGGGCTCAGTATTGGAAGGCGGAGCCCAACCCTTTCCTTCCAGTCTTTACCTCCCCCAACCAGAGTCAGGTTTCCATTTACACATGTGTTGAGTGAGGAAAATGGGAGTAAAGTGTCTTTCCCAATGACACTACACTCACAACCCACAAACCCTTTAGATTACAATACAGAAATGTTACCATTGACTACAGTGGATCCTCGTGGAAGAGATAGCCTTGGCTAAGAATTTATAAGTGTACCGTGACTGTCACTGGTAACAATACAAAAATGAAAAAAGCAAACTTTCTGCCAATACAGTTATACTTTGTGTTTGATGTTGCATCAAATAGTTAATGAAGCCACACAAATTATGGCTGTATTTGTAGTTAAAATTATTAACATAAAGTTTGAGAGAGAGAGAGAGAGAGAGAGAGAGAGAGAGAGAGAGAGAGAGAGAGAGAGAGAGAGAGCGCATATGCGCTTATGTATTGTCAATGTTTGTATTTTTGGTTTGTTTTGTTCACGGAATTTCTTCATGTATGCATTTTGTAAATGCTAGGTTTTATAACACCCTCATGATTTGTGTGTTGTCTTTTTTTCAGAGATACGCTGGTCATGTTTTCTGCTGTCTGTGTTCTCTGCCCTCTGTCTGCAAATTGTGGATTCTTTTTTTGCCTTTCTTATCAAACATAAAGCTGTATTTTATTAACCTTTTTTTAGCTAATTATCTTTTTGGAATACTAGCCCTACCCCTACCCCCCCCCCCCCCCCCCCCCCCCCCCCCACCCCCCCCCCCCCCCATAAGACAGGAAAACGCAATGAACCACGACTGTGACAAATGCCGCGGGTGTACTGCACTACATAGGGGGGGGGGGGTGTCCTATTAGATAATGGCCTTTATCATGACTGCAATTAATTATTGAACAAAGATAATTAGCTGAAAATGTTCATAAAATACAGCTTCATGTTTGTTAAGAAAGGCAAAAATGGAATTAACCGAAAAATGTAGGGGGGGGTGGCACATCTTGACCTATACCTTTTATTTCTTTTGACAAGGAAGCTTTGTCTGTCTATGTCTGTCTCTGTGTTAGTCAACAATATGACTGGAACTATTGTGGACAGACACTGACAGATCGTTGATTTTTTTTTGCTTTTGACAAGGAAGCTTTGTCTGTCTATGTCTGTCTTTCTGTTAGTCAACAATATGACTGAAAATGTTGTGGACAGACACTAACAGATTGTGAATTCTTTATTGCTGTTGACAAGGAAGCTTTGTCTGTCTGCGTCTATCTCTGTTTTAGTCAGAAATATGACTGGAAACGTTGTGGACAGACACTAACAAATTGCAATTTGAATCAAACATAGGATTGTTGAGTTCATTGACATTTATCACTTTTATTTAATTTGTTTTTGTTGCAGTATTTTTTGTTATTGGTGGATCATGTTATAAAAGAAATTAAATATCACAAAGGGATGGAACTCCAATATGGGTTAACGCTGTAGTTCAAGTTGTCTCCCCTTGTTTTCATTCTTCTTTTTTTTTTTCTCTTCCATTTTGGATTTTTTTCTTTTTCTTTCCATTGAATCTGTTTTTGACTCAGCAGAGAGACAGATAGACAGACAGAGTTAAAAAGCATACTGGAAGGAAAAAGAAAACAAAAAAGGGGAAAAAATAGAAAGTAAACATTACTGTAAGTATTGGATAACAAAAAAAAGCATTTAATTCTTTTTTTAAAAACTGTTTTGTCTTTCAGATATTAAAACAAAATGAGGCCAGTTGGATTATGTATTATGGAATGTATAAATTATTTCTTTTAGCAGAGATTTGGTTTGTGTCAGTGCTTTTTAGGTTAGGTACATTATAGTCACAGAGGCGTCTCTGTGAAAATTCAGGTTGCTCGGGTGACAGCCCTGGCATGGCCTTAATTGTCGACGGGGCTAGAATTTTAATCTTAATCTCTTTTTTCCCCAGTTGTGGTAGTAGTTGAGGATGGTGTCTAGAAGTGTTTGAGAAAGACTTTTATTTAATACATTTCATCTTTTTGGTTTGTTTCCTTTCATATTTATTTTGTTGACTTCATTTAACGTTATTGGATCTTTACAATTTTATTAAAATATTTTTCTAAATTGTTTTGAAACATTAATAAAACAATGGAAAGTTATGTTTAGCGTATCCAATTATACTGAGAGTGATCTACTGTTTGTGATGTTCCTTTGTTTTGTAATGTTTTAAAACAATAACATGGATGCAACTTTTCATGGTATACAAGGATTTCCTGTTTTTTCATTTTACCAGAAAAGGAATTTTTTTTTTTTTATTTTTTTTTTTTGGTCAAGCAAGATATGTGTGTGTCTACTGTATTTTTCAAACACTTTAAAATTAAAGCATTTGTATAAATTGTGGGAAAAAGCAAACTAAAATACCTTCATAAATCAATTTTTGCTTCAGGTGCAGGGGGACATTACCCCTGGACTCCGGCCTTTCAGTTTTTTTCATTTTGTGTAGTTGCACCCATGCATTGAAACAGTGGAAAGTTATATTTCGCGTGTCAAATTATACTGAGTGATTGTTTCTCTGTTTCTGATGTTCCTTTGTTTTATAAAGTATTGAAACATTAATAAAACAATGGAAAGTTATATTTCGCGTGTCGAATTATACTGAGTGATTGTTTTTTTGTTTCTGATTTCCTTTGTTTTGTAAAGTATTGAAACTGTCGAATTATACTGAGTGATTGTTTTTTTGTTTCTGATTTCCTTTGTTTTGTAAAGTATTGAAACATTAATAAAACAATGGAAAGTTATATTTCGCGTGTCAAATTATACTGAGTGATTGTTTTTTTGTTTCTGATGTTCCTTTGTTTTGTAAAGTATTGAAACATTAATAAAACAGTGGAAAGTTATATTTCGCGTGTCGAATTATACTGAGTGATTGTTTTTTTGTTTCTGATGTTCCTTTGTTTTGTAAAGTATTGAAACATTAATAAAACAGTGGAAAGTTATATTTCGTGTGTCGAATTATACTGAATGTTTGTTTCTCTGTTTGTGATGTTCCTTTGTTTTGTACAGTTTGTTGGTGCTGATGGTTTGTGAATATGTGTGTGTGTGTGTGTGTGTGTGTGCTAGTCAGTTGTGTCAGTCTGTCTATGACCTGCAGATAGCAGAGGAGGCAACTACTATTCTGGAAAGCTTGGCTGGAAATTGTTCATTGTGGAGATGCCTTCCCAGGGGACATCCCCACTCTCTCAGCCAAGAGGACTTTAGGACAGGGGGGATCCCCAAAGGCCAACAAATCCCCAAGGCTGCGAAACAAAGTCCAGTGCAAATGCCTCCTAGTGTGAGTCATAGTCATTCACAACAGACTGAGCTGTACAATGATTTTCCATTGCTGTAGACAATCACTGGTCCTACAGCTCTCACTGTCACTTTACTGTTGGCCCAAACTAATGTCGAGCCAATGATAAGAGCCATTGGAGTTAAGGGCCTAGACACACTGATATACTCTCTTTACTGTTGGCCCAAACTAATGTCAGCCAATGATAAAAGCCATTGGAGTTAAGGGCCTAGACACACTGATGTACTCTCTTTACTGTTGGCCCAAACTAATGTCAGCCAATGATAAAAGCCATTGGAGTTAAGGGCCTAGACACACTGATGTACTCTCTTTACTGTTGGCCCAAACTAATGACAGCCAATGACAAAAGCCATTGGAGTTAAAGGCCTAGACACACTGATGTACTATCCCATCATCTCACACGCATCCATCCCAAAGTGATGAAGTTTTTCACACACTGATGTACTCTCCCATCATCTCACACCATCCATCCCAAGTGATGAAGTTTTCCACACACTGATGTACTCTCCCATCATCTCACACCATCCATCCCAAGTGATGAAGTTTTTCACACACTGATGTACTCTCCCATCATCTCCCATGATCCCTTGTCGCACAGACCAGAGGTCAAAGGTGAACATCAAACAACAAACACAAACTGTGACTCACACTGCAGACCAGTTGGGTTTGTTGGGTTGTTTATTGAGGTCATTTTAAGTTCAGTTCTCATCAACAGTGTACCGCTAAATCATAGGACACAACTGAACATTTATGAGTGCTACTATTTTAATGGTGTGTGCGCGCACCTTTTTACGGTCATAAGCAACCTGTAAAACATCTGCATTCGAGGATATATATAAAATCAGGCAACATTTCAATGTATCTTTCACGGCAAAAATCAGTTTTAAAATTTGTATATAATTAACATTTATTACTAGACCCTAAGGCATCACTCCAAGTACATTTGTAATCTAATGAAGTATGAACATTTCTAAAAAGACTATTAACTCTTTGGTTTCTGTATTTAGAGAAGTTTCAACTACTGTTCATTCCGGAGAACCTCTTTAGCTGCTGAGAAAGTTTATCCCATTGATTCCTATGGGCCTCTTTTGCTCGTGATATCATGCAACATGATGCAACTGTTATTAATTTTCTCTTCTATGATTGCAATGAGGGTTTTTTCCCTTTTCTTACTGGGGCAAGTCCCCCGTGGGGATACCGAGGGGTCTCTTGTATAAATAGTTCCCCCACCTTCTGGAAGTTCTGTGCTTGTAACTTCCTTTAATCTGTCACTCTCTTTGACTCTGCCTTTTCCCTTTGCTTGCTGTCATCTACTATCTTTCTGCCTCAATGCCTGTCTGGACCATTCTCCTGCCTTTTTTCAAGAAACACTTTCAAAAAGATTCCTCCAGCCGAAGTCGGACATGATGGGCCTAGTTATTTCTTACTTAGGCGCATAACGGCAGCATGACGCATCTGCGCTCATAATTGACAGGAAACTGTCTGAGCGATCGAAGAAGAAGAACTGGGGCAATTATTGTTTATGAAAGAGAAACAGGCTGCTGAAAACATGCCGCATATTCACAATAACATAACACCCCTTTATACAGTTTTACTCTCTCTGGAAACCCAGGAATAGGGAGATTGAGAGCTCTATAAAGCTAGGAATCTGCAGTTGCTCCCATTCAGTTTCTATCCTGTATACATGTCAACCAGCAAGATGTAAAAACCTGATTTTTTATAAGTTTCAGTTTTATTTTCAACTTCCAGCCCAGAGGGCTTCAAAGCCATAAACCATACAAACCTCTATGCAATCTAGATGAATATTTGTTGATTTGTAAAAAAAATGTAGTGATGCCCAAAATCTCATCATACATGCTATTATTTGAACTGAAACAGGGTAAATTCCCAGTTCTCTGTACATCAGTAAGATTAAGATTAAGATCATAGCCCCATCGACAAGTAAGGCCCTCTGTATATCAACTGTTTTGGTAGAATGATTTAAATGAAAAAGAATTCTTAAAAATTTAAGCTGAAAACTGTCCATTTAATAGCTATAAATCACTATAACCTCAAATTTCATAGAACAGGTAGTACCATTGATTGATATAAATCCAGTACAATATTCACAGGCAAATGTTGAATTCTTGCCATCTTCAATAAAGAAAGCATTGTGCATTGAGCTTGGTCATACAAATACATATCGCATTTTACGGACTATAAGGCAATACTTTTTTCCTACTCTGAGACCCCTGCGCCTCATAATGTGACTGATAATATAGTAAGAAACTATAATAACAAAATCAAAATTTGGGGAATGCGTCTTAGAGTCGGGTGCGCCGTATAATCTGTAAAATACAATACAACAAGGGCATCGCCGAGCGGCAGACATGTCCGTCACCAGCAATGCCACGCACTTGCGACACCCCGTAGCATAATTTAGTGTAGGCCAACGCAACTCTCTCTCTCTCTCTCTCTCTCTCTCTCTCTCTCTATTTATCTCCACACAAAATTTTAAGCGATTCTGTCAACCAATTCGGAAGCAGGGTCCAGCGTTCTCCTTGACCTTGACAAGTACATAATATTCGGAAGCACCATAAGCCAAACTTCCTTCACACCAAGTTTCAACATCCTATGTCAACCAGTGCCTGAGATATGGCTAAAAATAGATTTTCTGTTTTCAAGGTCATTCATCAAGGTCATGACCTTGACCTTAAAATTCATGTTTGGATCTCTTCCTATTAAGGTGGCACGCCACCACACAAAATTAGAAGCGATTCTGTCAACCCATTCGAAAAGATATCCTTGGGACAGACAGAAGGAGAAAAAAAATGACCCTCCGATTTTCAGGCTCCAGCAATTTTTTTTACCTTGACCTTAATCGGTACGTAATATTCGAAAGCACCATAAGCCAAACCACCTTCATACCAAGTTTCAACATCCTATGTCGATCGGTGCCCGAGATATGGCTAAAAATAGATTTTCGGTTTTCAAGGTCATACGTCAAGGTCATGACCTTGACCTTGACAATTCATGCTCGGATTTCTTCCTATTAAGGTGGCACACCTCCACACAAAATTTGAAGCGATTCTGCCAACCCGTTCGGAAGATATCCTTGGGACAGACAGAAGAGGAAAAAAACAGAAAAAAACAAGGGTGTCGCCAAGCGGCAGACATGTCCGTCACCAGCAATGCCACGCACTTGCGACACCCCATAGAGTGTCACATCCTGACACAAAATTGGAAGGGATTCTGTCTTCTAGTTCACAAGATACAGCTTGAAGAAGAAACATATAAGCGCAAAGAAGGAAATTTCGGTTTTTCAAGGTCACACTTCAAGGTCAAGGTCAGCATGGTGATAATTTATGCTCGGATGTTTTCTTCTCTAGGGTATACAGTACCACACACAATCTGAAGCGCTTCTGTCAAGTACAAATGTGGAAAATATGGCTTAAAACCCAATGTGTAGACCCCTACCACTTTCAAGGCCTACCAATCGCCCGAACCGTGACCTTGACCTTGATCGGTATGCCACCATCAGAACGGGCATAAGCCAAAGTACCTTCATGCCAAATTTGAAGACTCTAACACTAACGGTGTGGGAGTTATGGCCCCTGAAAGATTTTCGGTTTTCAAGGTCGTACGCCAAGGTCAAGGTCACGACGGCAAAATGGTTTGCGCGGATGCCTTCCTCTCATGGTGACACACCAGCACACAAAATTTGACGTGATTCGGTCAACCCGTTCGAAAGATATCCTTGGGACAGACAGAAGGAGAAAAAAATGACCCTCCGATTTTCAGGCTCCAGCGATCTTTTTGACCTTGACCTTGACCTTGATCGGTATGCCATCATCAGAACGGGCATAAGCCAAAC
The DNA here is from genome assembly GCA_017654935.2 of Phymorhynchus buccinoides. Taxonomy (NCBI): domain Eukaryota; kingdom Metazoa; phylum Mollusca; class Gastropoda; order Neogastropoda; family Raphitomidae; genus Phymorhynchus; species Phymorhynchus buccinoides. The sequence goes on along the minus strand of JAGGCT020004248.1, from coordinate 4,778,186 downwards.
CACCTTCATACCAAGTTTCAACATCCTATGTTGATCGGTGCCCGAGATATGGCTAAAAAATAGATTTTCGGTTTTCAAGGTCGTACGTCAAGGTCAAGGTCACGACGGCAAAATGGTTTGCGCGGATCTCTTCCTATTAAGGTGGCACACCTTCACACAAAATTTGACGCGATTCGGTCAAGCGGTTTGGGAGATATCCTTGGGACAGACAGAAAAAAAACGGGGAAAAAAGAAGAAAAAAACAACAGACAAACCAGCCCATCGCAAAGTCCGATCACCTTCGGTGACGGACAAAAATACAAACCAGCCTACTGCAAAGTCCTTCACCTATGGTGACGGACAATATTTTCACCACAACTGACCGTGAGCCAGTCCATCTAACTGCCAACTTTGAAATCTGTAACTGTAGAAATGTGAAAGATCTGTCCAAAACACCAATTTGACACCTTGAAGGTCTACGTCCTTGATCTTGACCTTGACTTTCATCAAAGCCTAATATTCAAAATCACCATTAGCCAATGCGTTTGAACATTGAAAGTCAAACGATGTGAAACATGTGGCCTCAAGAAGAAGCTTCGGTTTTCAAGGTCAAATTTAAAAAGTCAAGGTCACAATTTTTCTATGGGACAATCTGTGCACCATGATACACCACCACACCAAATTTGATTTGATTATGTACACCGCTTCAGGAGTTACATGGCCAACAAACAGACAGACATAAACCGAACAAGTACAAATGTGGAAAGTATGGTGTAAAACCTCATTTGTAGACCCCTACCACTTTCAAGGCCTACCTATCTCCCGGACCGTGACCTTGATTGCTATGCCAAAGTACCTACATGCCAAATTTGAAGACTCTATAACACTAACGGTGTGGGAGTTATGGCCCCTTAAAGATTTTCAGTTTTCAAGGTCGTACGCCAAGGTCAAGGTGACGACAGCAAAAATTTCATGGTGACACACCAGCACACAAAATTTGACGTGATTCGGTCAACCCGTTCGAAAGATATCCTTGGGACAGACAGAAGGAGAAAAAAATGACCCTCCGATATTCAGGCTCCAGAAATCTTTTTTACCTTGACCTTGACCTTGATCGGTATGCCATCATCAGAACGGGCATAAGCCAAAGTACCTCCATGCCTCCCTTCCCCTTTCACATGTTCGGTCTCCGTCCTCCTTGTGACCTTTGGGTGATGCACCTACACACACTTGACTGGTGCAAATCATTTTCCAGGATGCACACCGTTAATTGGTGGGGTGCACACCCTTAATACTGAGACAGTGGCATTTAACATGTCTGCTGCTCAGCGACATTCTATTTCCGAGGGATAATTTATGTACGAATGTGTTATACTCTTAGTGTCACATCCTGACACAAAATTGGAAGGGATTCTGTCTTCTAGTTCACGAGATACAGCTTGAAGAAGAAATATATAGCGCAAAGAAGGAAATTTCTGTTTTCAAGGTCAAACTTCAAGGTCAAGGTCAGCATGGCGATAATTTATGCTCGGATGTTTTCTACTCTAGGGTATACAGTACCACACACAATCTGAAGCGCTTCTGTCAAGTACAAATGTGGAAAATAAAGCTTAAAACCCAGTTTGTAGACCCCTACCACTTTCAAGGCCTACCAATCTCCCGGACCATGACCTTGACCTTAATCGGTATGCCACCATCAGAACGGGCATAAGCCAAAGTACCTACATGCCAAATTTGAAGACTCTAACACCAACGGTGTGGGAGTTATGGCCCCTTAAAGATTTTCAGTTTTCAAGGTCGTACACCAAGGTCAAGGTCACGACGGCAAAATCTTTTGCGCAGATGCCTTCCTCTCATGGTGACACACCAGCACACAAAATTTGTGGTTCAAGCGGTTCGGGAGATATCCTTGGGACAGACAGAAAAAAAAAGAAAAAAAATACAAACCAGCCCATCGCAAAGTCCGATCACCTATGGTGACGGACAAAAATGTCCCATTCTGCTGAAAATTATGCTTAAATAATTAAATGTACAGTGGAACCTCCATTATAAGACCTCTCATTATAAGACTCCCTTCCATATAAGACCTACTTCTCTGAGACATTGCCCTTCTTTTTAAGTATTAAAATTACCTCCCTTATAAGAACCCTCCCTTATAAGAACCCTCCCTTATAAGACCACTTTTGGGACAGTTTTTTAAGTTTTTTTAAGGGTGGTTCCATTGTATTATTTCAATGGATTTATTTCTAAACTTTAAAACTTTTCTAGGATCACTACAACCTTTGTTTTTCCAACATTAAGTTTCCATTCATCACAATACTCAGTTAATACATCAAGAGCATACTGTAAACAATGAAAAGAATCTGAACTGCAATAATAACAATATCGTCGTTGAAATTTTAAAAACTCGTATCTCGATATTTTTTACTTTTTTTTTTAGTTAAATACATAGTCAGCTCTCTAATTTTTCCTGCCACCTTCCACCAAAAGCTCGTATCTCTAACGACTTTCTATCTGGGGTAAACGAGGTTGTGAAAATAGAAGAAAAACTCGTAAGTCCCAAATTCAGATCTAGTTAAATTAAGGACAAAAACCTCGTATCTTCGTTCTTTTCAAGTCAAAAAAACATTTTTTAAAGAAATTTTAACAAAACGCAGGACTAAACTCGCAATGTCTTGAACAACATATTCATCACAGTTAATCAATTGTGGTCAACGCTGTTAATTTTTATTTTTATTTTTTTCTCAAAACTACCAAAACCGAGATTAGAGGGTTTTTTAATTTCACCGACGATACAACAGTAAAAGTACAATAATATAACCGAATAAATCTGAATCAGGAAGATTTAAATCAACATTCAAGAAACCACAGTTATGATCTGTAAAGTATCAAAAGTAGTTCACACACACACACTGCATTGAGGGGACAGTGTTACTGATGTTTGGCCTGCACATGTCTCTTCAGATTCCATGACTTATTGAAAGCAGCAGGACAGTGGGGACAGTTGTGGGATTTCTCTCCAGAATGAGTCAGACGATGTCTTCTAAGATCACGGGAGTAACCAAAATCTTTCCCACAGTCTGAACACACATGGGTCTTTTCACCTGTGTGAATTCTCTTATGCACAGTTAAACGGACAGTCTGAGAGAAAGCTGCCCCACATACATCACAAACATGGGGGTTTTCACCTGTGTGTGTCAGACGATGTCTTGTTAGATGACTGGACTGGCTAAAACCTTTTCCACAGTGTGGACACACATAAGGTCTTTCACCCGAGTGAATTCTTCTGTGTGCTGTTAAATGGCTACTCTTAGAGAAAGCTGCCCTACAGATTTCACAGACACAAGGTTTGGCACCATAATGAACTGACTTTATGTGGTGCTGTAAAGCACCTGACCGTTTAAAACCACTGTCACAGTGTGAACACTTGTAAGGCCTCTCCCCCGTGTGGATTATCTTGTGTTTTGTCAAGTCACCAACATGAGTAAAACTCTTACCACACACCTCACACACAAAACGGTTATGGTTAATGTGAAACAGCTTATGTGCCTTCAAAGTACTGGCATTAGAAAAGCTCTTACCGCATGTATCACACAAAAAAGACTTAATGCCACTATGAACCAATAAGTGTGACTTCAGGCTTGCACGAAAATAGAAAGACTTAGCACAGACATCACAGACATGGGGGTTTTCACCTGTGTGTGTCAGACGATGTCTTGTTAGATGACTGGACTGGCTAAAACCTTTTCCACAGTCTGGACACACATGAGGTTTTTCACCCGAGTGAATTCTCCTGTGTTGCTGTTAAACTGGCTATTCTTAGAGAAAGCTGCCCCACAGACACCACAGACATGGGGTCTGGCACCTTCACGAACTGACTTTATGTGGTAGCTGTAAATGACCTGAACCGTTTAAAACACTTTCACAGTGTGAAAACACTTGTAAGGCCTCTCCCCCGTGTGGATTCTCTTGTGGTTTGTCAAGGCCACATGAGAAAAGCTTCTTACCGCATGTATCACACAAAAACGAACTAATGCCACTATGAAACCAATAAGTGTGACTTCAGGCGTGCATGAAAATGGAAAAGACTTAGCACCAAGACATGGGGTTTGGCCCCCTCATGAATTGACTTTATGTGGCCATCTGTAAATGACCTGACTCCTGAAAACTACTGTCACACTCACAGTGTGGACACTTGTGAGGTCTCTCCCCTGTGTGGATTCTCTTGTGCTTTATTAGGCCATCAATCCGAGTAAACCTCTTATTGCACACATCACACACAAAAGACTTAACAACACTGTGATTAGTGTGAATCAATTTGTGTCTCTTCAGTTTGCTGGGTGCAGGGAAAGACTTTCTGCAGACATCACACACATGCTGTGTCCTCCTTTTCTTTCCATCTTTCTCACCAGTATCACTATCATCCCCTTTCTGTTTTGTTGTTCTTCGGTTGCCAGGGCTATCTACCTCCTTATTCAATGTCTGTGGTGCTACAGTTACCAGCATCACATCTGTCATGTGTGGAGGACCCAGGTAACACCATGTGCAGTCTCTCTCCATGAACTGACACCAGGTGGAGTTCCAAACTGCTGACCAGCACAAAGGCAGCAGAACAAAGCTAGACACACATAACCTCTTTTCAGAGACAGCAGTGACCAAGAAGTCTTGTCAGACATGGGCTGTGCTGTGCTGAAGACAGCTGAGGGATGATCTGGTGAGTCTTCCTCCATGGACTATGCTCGTTCCAGCTTCTGTTCAATAGAACAGACAACAGATCAATCAGTGGGAATCTGGTGATTAAAGTCTGACTAGATAAACCCGTGCTCCGCACGACAGCATGAAGTATCTGCATTCATAATTGATAGGAACCTGCCTGAGCGATCGAAGAAAAAGAAGAACTAATTAGATGTAAATAATGAAAGAAACAGGAAGAAACGTGGTTAGATGTAACATAATGAAGAAAAGAGACGCAAAATATTATGTGTGGTGCCCCACCCTCCCTT
>JAGGCT020004248.1:4722798-4772704 GCA_017654935.2 Phymorhynchus buccinoides | reverse complement strand
CTTTCCGTATGTTTTTGTATTATGCAGAGGCTGTGAGACAGTTAATACTATAAACTCGTCAGTGTAGCAAGCTTGCTTTAAGTTTAACCCTTTCACCCCACTCCCTATTTCTAGACCAAATAAAATTGAAATATCTCCATTAATTTACTTGTGTATAGATTATAGATACAAAATCCATCTGCAGTTTGGGGTTTCTTCTATGAATTATAAAAAAGGATATCCTTACTTCCCAAACTAAGACCAACTGAGGTCTTTTGGATACTCAGACCCCAATTGCTGATTGGCTTATTTAGTGCCATAGGGTGTTAAGTCACCATCGGTGGCTAAAATGCCGACTTTGGCTTGGTGAAAGGGTTAATCGGTTGTTTCACGACGGTTTCACACTTCTTGAAGTAATGGCGCATTTACAAGTACTTAGATGATGTTTGTGCTCGTGATGTGTTTATTTATGGATTTTGATTATGTGGGCTCATCATGCTCCATTCTCCATCAAATACTGATGTTTTAAGTGGAATCCACAAGTCCAGTATCCTTGTCCCTGTCTCTCCTATTTACCATTTCGTTTTTGAAAAAATGACCTTAGGCCTACCTGATTTCCGGGATTCCTCGGGATAAAGATCAATGCTCACAATGTACATGTAAAATACTTGCTGATTTGCGGGCGCGTTCTACAAAAAAATGGTTATCCTAAATCTATAAGCGAGAAGCGTGTGTGTGTGTTTTTTCCGGGATGGCAACCATATTTAGCTTTGGTGGTCTTTATGCCGCCAACTTTCACAGTATCGAGATGGATGAATCCTGGGTGAACATAGGGTACATACATTTTGCAACACACTCCGTAATTTAAGCGTAATTAGTCCAAGGAAACGATTCATCCCCCTTCATCACACACACATGAGCAATGTTGATCCTCACTTGAACATTCAAAAAAAAGGGTTAAAAAAACAGTCAAAAGCGTATCTGTTACTTCAGTCCCAATTATTCCACATCATCAAATTCGTCGTCTTCTTCGTCGCCTGTCTGCTATGCATTATTTCGTGTGAAACCGCTCTTCTTCGTCCATCTCGGTCAAATACATCATGTGGTGCATCATGTGCTTCTGAGCATTACAAGATCCTCATTTTCATTTTAATTTTCAACTTCTGGTGTGTTTCAGCAGCCGCGCAAACCTCTTGGAGGTATCAATTTCACCATGCGACCACAATTTTTACACACACACACACGCACACACACGACACTACACACACATACTTTCTATGCACGACACACACACACACTTTCTTGCACACCACACACCACAACACACACACACACGATCTTGCACACACTCAGGTTCCACACACACTTTCGTGTGCACACACACACACACACACAGCCTGACGCACACACACACGACACACACACACACTTTCTATGCACACACACACATCACACATTTTCCTGTACCACATCTGTGTAACACACTTTCTGTCACACACACACAACACAAACACACACACACACACACACCCACACACACACACACTTTCTGTACATACAACACACCACACACTTCTGTACAGACACTCCCCTGTTCACACACATCCATCTGCACCGCGCTCACCAAGGCAAAGTAATGCCGTGTTGAATAATATCAACGGCCAGCAATAAGGCACTTTCCATTGGGCGGGGGGTTCGTTCTCAACGCATGCATGCAGCTCTCTCTCGTCTCTGCTCTCTCGTGTGGGTCTCTCTCTCTCTCTCTCCTCTCTTCGTCGTCTTTCTACTTTTTATTGTAGTTTTCCTGGGTCCCAGAGGGCTGGATGTACATAAAGCATGTTATTGCTTACTCTATTCCCTCATATAAATAAAATTCAATCAATCAATCAATCTCTCTCTCTCTCGTCCTCTCTCTCTCTCTCTCTCTCTCTCTTCTCTCCTCTTCTTGCTCTTCTCGTTCTCACCCGCACATGCTGCATACACACACACACGCATACACGTCGTGATGTGGTCACAATAGCATCCCTCTTTGTTTTGTGTTTTTTTTCCCCCTGACTTCTTTTCTTTAGCTCCACATGCTCTCCGTCACTCGTTACTATCACTTCCACTCTCATCTCTCCCATTTTAAATTCTGTTGTTCATCCGTCAGTCATGTCTGTTTCTTCATTTACAGATCAAGCCTCGAATGAAAAAGATGCCTCCAAAAGATCAACCTGCAAAGTAGTCAGAGATCCAAACGAAGGCGCTCTTGTTCGAGCGAGAGGAAACCCCTGAGGAGACACAGCAAGACGGTGAAACAAAACGTGATCTCCGAACGGGCTGTGCAGCTCGGACTTAGAGATACTGTGCTGTTTGAGAGTGACCAGCAGAGACAGGGACGAAACAGGTACCTCAGCGGCTGCAGTGCTCGCTTAGAAAGTACTTGCTGAGGAAAGACAGCAGGAGACAGAGGCAAACGAGTCCTCCAATTGCTGCAGCTCGACTTAGAAAGAATAATACGGGGAATTATTTAATACACAGGTTCCCCCATGCTTTCCAAATTTTTAGGGTCTTCATGACCCTTTGCCCCCAAATTGAAGTGGGTCATTTCAACAAACAATTTGAGGGTCCAAACTAAAACCATAATAATGGCACAATATTCTGTCATATATAAAGCAGATCTGCTTTAGCTAATGTGGTACAGACCTGCAGAAGAGCTTGCATGTCACGATGCTGAAGCTCAGTCAACTTTTCTTCACAGACCGTGGACTTGACTTGAATTTGTGCGAGTTACTTTCTTCTTTTTCATCTCTACTGACAGTTGATAGTCGAACTTGTGTAAGTGTGCCTGGACTGGTTCGGTTTTTGTCCACCTCACTAACTTTTACGTGATGTTGCTTGTGATTATACGCTTCTTCTAGATGATACGGGTCTCCTCTTAACCCACATATTTGTGTACATGCATTTTAACATTATTCTTATTCCCTCTCGATAGCGGGTTCTCCAGGACCCATACTCGTCCAAAGTGAGTGCACCATGTCTTTTATACGTTCTCCCAGATGGCACGAGTCTCCCACGATATTTCTGCTCTTTAAAGTATGGGTCCTCCACGACCCGCGCCATCGTGTCAATGTAGTTAAAGTGACGCGTCATATTATGTCATTTGTATTTTATGCAAATTGATGAAATTTAACACACTTTTTGACAACGTCATGAAATTTCATGAAGATTGCTTAAATAGTTTTAGAGATATAACATTTTTTGTGTGTCAATGGGTCGTGGGCGACCCGGGAAGTCTGGTAACTTTGGAAGAACTTTGCGTCAAAGTTTTTGCAATCCAGCGAAGCAGCGCCATTGTTTTGCTTCCAAGAAATGCACGGCTTGGCAGCAGTGCACGTGCGAGCAGCATGGGTGGTGAGAAACAAAGGGAAATTACTCTGTGGTTCATGATAGTTTTTGTCGTCTGCTTCAAGCATAGCATAGTCGTGAAAGAATAGGCCCAAGTGCAAGTTTAAATTAATGGTTGATAATCACAATGGAGAATCTATTGATGTTGTCTACCTTGACTTTAGTTTAGAAAGGCATTTGATTCTGTGCCCCATCGAAGGTTATTAATTAATTAAATTAGAAGCATATGGTATTGGGGGTAAGCTTTTACAGTGGATTACAAGTTTTCTATCATCCAGAACACAAAAAGTAAGAGTAGGCTCATCCTTTTCAGAAGAAACAGAAGTATTAAGTGGTATACCCCAAGGCAGCATCTTAGGACCGGTTTTATTTACAATTTTTATAAATTACCTTCCCGAAGCAGTAAGTAGGACCTGTAAATTGTTCGCAGATGACACCAAGTTATATAATAACTCAAAATATAGTTCTACATTACAGTCAGATTTATACTCACTACAACAATGGTCAGAGACATGGAATCTACTAGTTAACATCCAGAAGTGTAAAGTCATGCATATATAGGTAAGAGCAATCCCAAACAAGAATATTTCATGGATCAAAATAATATAAACAAAATTGAAGAATGCGAAGAAGAAAAAGACTTAGGGAGACCTATTTTTGTATAGAATTATAGTACAGTTTCTGCTTGCTTTCAGTGAATGATTTTCCAACAAATAAAGATTGCAGTGAAAAAGACCTACAAGGAAAAATAATAGTTCTCCCAAAAGAAACCTGAGATTGTGCCTATCAAGTGGAGACCGTGCTTCCATTGTGTGCGGGCACGCGTGTGAGTGTGTGGTGTGATTGTCTGTGTTTACAAAGTGTGTGTAGCCATAAGTGTCTGAATATTTTATCAAACATACATGCGCGCACGCACTCAAACACGGGAGAAAGAGAGAAGAGAGAGAGAGAGAAGCTGCCAAGTCATATGGTGTGTCATGTCATGTTGCACAGTCAGATCGGATTCGTCATGTGGCCAACCTGATCTGACTGAAGCACATGACTCGATTCAGGCAATGTGTCGCCGGCTTTACACAGTTACAGGAAACTCTCATCACAGGTTGAATAACATTCTTCTTGAGACGAAATTAGAATAACATTTTCTTGAGACGAAATTTGAAGACCTCTAAGAGCGAGCTAAATACCAATGCCTACAAAACCCTTGTTATTCCTCACCAAGAGTACTAGTACTGCTGCTCAGTCTGGAATCCATACTACCAAGACCAAACAAACAAGATCGAAATGGTACAGCGCAGAGCAGCCAGGTACGCAACCAACCGCTACCACAACACCAGCAGCATCAATGGGATGAACTTGGATGGGAAACACTTGAATCCAGAAGGCAGAAGATCCAGCTCACTATGTTGTATAAGATCATCAACAACCTTGTGGACATCAACTGCGACCAGTATCTGACCAGCATGCCACCTCGTACAAGAACAAACCACAAGAACAAATTCTGACAGTTCCATCAAAACACAAACAGTTTCAAATACAGTTTTCTTCCTAGAACCATCCCCATTTGAAACTCGCTCCCAGCGTCTGCTGCAAAGGCTCCTAGCTTGGCACACTTCAAGCAGGAGCTCAACACACAACAACCTCTCATTCTAACCCTATCACTCCCTCCCCAGCAAAAAGTGGTTAAGAAGGTTGGGGCTGTGCCGGTCGGGGTTTGTCCCCGGGGGCCGCTACGGTAGCCGGATTGGCCTGACTGGAGCCATGAAACGCTGGGGAGATCTCTATATTTTTAGTTCATTTCTTTTCAGTTGCTTCTTTCAGTTTGTTTTATTTTTCTTCCTGCTGCTCCACAACCACGCTGTATAATTATTCAGTTGGATAGCTAAGCGTTACGATTCAGACTCCGATTCAGAACATGAGATGCATAAAACCACAAGAAGCTGATGATTCACTGCATTTCGCAGAACTTTTAAGCATTACTCCATTTCTGAATGAACAAACAAACAAAATTTCTTTATACAGGATTTGGAGATAAGCATGACATGACTCTCTCACTCACTTTAAATTTTCACTGTGTGTGTTGTGTGATTTCAGACACTGTGACCCAATGGCATCCCCTGATGAAGCAGAGATGTCAGAGGTCAAAATAGAAATCGATGTGGCAGAAGACTGGACTTCTGTGGGGTACACAGGGTGAGAATTTGGGTCAGTGGCATTTAAACTGTCTTCAACAGACACCATGGTGTAGTGTGGAACAATGTGTGGGCATGGTGGGAATGCACCAAAGTGTAAAAACTGGCAGGAAGGGAACTTTCATTTAGTGTTAGCTTTTGTTTGTGTTGATTGGTCTTGACAGCTTTTGAATGAACTATAACTGTCAGAGGTACTACCTCTGGGTGTGTCTATTCACCGAAAAATGCCGAAAGGTGTGATTTCTATCCTAGTGTGTGGGATAGCTGAACTACGGAAATGTGTCATCAGGGCCGTGTTAATCACTTTGCTATTTGGCAATTTCACTTTCCATTGTTTATTAGTAATAAACTTTTTGGGGTTTTGTGTAGAATGTTTTAATGATTCAGCCCTACCATTCAGCATTTTGATCATTCATTGATCAGCATTTTTCGGTATGTTTTGACCAGTCTACATTCATTTTCCGACCATTCTGCATTCATTTTTTCCAGCCTTTTTCGGTGAATAGACATAGCGCTACCTCTCCCTGAACACCCTCAAAGTGTCCCTAAAGAACTTCAACATCAATGTCTCCTCATGGGAAACCCTGGCACAGAACAGACCAGCATGGCGTGGTGCAGTAACAAAGGGAGTCACCAACTTTGAGGGGCACTGTATCAAAACATCGCAGGCAAAGCGTGAGGCACACAAGATCCGCCTAAACACTCACAGCTTTTCAACCCCGATAGATCCCCTCAACTCTTTCTCCTGTCCTCACTGTCAGAGATCCTTCCTGGCTCGCATTGGCCTCACTAGCCATATGCAAACTCATCCAGCATCCTAGATTTCCACAAGGACGAACTGTTGAAGCATGGTCATCATCCCTCGGGACAGACGAACGAACATTTTTGTGTTTTTTAACTTCGTCAAATGACTTATTAAGACCTGCTGTAAAAAATTGTAATGTAAAATAAAAATCTATTGTGAAATGATGAGAAAAATAAAATATTTGATAAGTAATTGTCTGTTACAATTACCCGAATTGACTGTTGCAGGTGTCCCATGCGACAGCACATTACCGCCCATGTCTGACAACACTTCTGGGTCACTGCTGTCTCTGAAAAGAGGTCGCGTGTGTCAGCGTTGTTCTGCTGCCTTTGTGCTATTCAGCAGTTTGGAACTCCACCTGGCGTCAGTTCATGGAAAGCCTCTGCCGTTCCCTGAGTGGACTGAGTTGTGATGGACAAGTAAGTGGGCTTCTCAGCTATTCCTGGGCTCTGTTTAACTCTCCTACTGCCTTTTTTTACACTTTGAAGTGTTAAAATACAGATTCCATCTCTCAGACCATTTGATTAAAGCATCTAAATCATTTTGTAAAGTAGAATGGTTTGACAATGTATCGTACATTTTTGTATCATCTGCAAATATGTTACAAAAGCTGTCAACATGTTTGGGTAGATCATTTATTAAAAATGTGAAAAGAATGGGACGCAGTCTTTGATGAGGAACCGATTCAAAGGCTTTATGGAAATCTGTATAGATTACATCAGTCTTTGTCTTTATCCAATAATTTAGTAAAATCTTCCATAACATGTAAGAGTTATGTAACACAAGACCTATGGCTGCGAAAACCATGCCGACATTCTGTGTACAATTTATGTACATTGTATAAACATATAGTCTACTAGAAAATCTCTAATTATAGACTCAAATATTTTGCAAGTAGCAGATGTCAAAGTATCTGGTCTGTAGTTGACAGGGTCACTTTTTGTTCCTGTTTTTAAATATTGCAGTTACATTAGCATTTTTCCATTCTGTGGATATAGTTTCAAGTTCCATACACTTGTTAAAAAGAAGGCTTAGCGGAAGTGATAATTCTTAAGTTCTTTTAAAACTTTTGGGGGTACATTATCCGGGCCTTGAGCCTTATTTACATCTCATTCTTTTAGTTTATTCTTTATTGCCTCTGGTGTAACTATTACAGGGAAACCCATTTAGTACGAGTACGGTTTAAACGAGAGCCCGTGTTTAACGAGTGGTTTCAAAATTCCCGACCACAAGCCTTCTTTTTCCTTGTTAAATAATTCTGCATACAACGAGCTCGCTACAACGAGCAACTTGCATATAACGTACAATTTATTGACTCCCAAAGTCAAGCTTTTATGCAAAAACTACGCGGTTAGAACGAGAACGCACTTACAACCACACCGCCATCCCAAAGTCAAGCTTTCTTGCACAACTACCTGGCTAGAACGAGAACACACTGACAACAACATCGCCATCTTGACTGACCCCTCGATATGTAAGCGGCATTCTGATTGGCCGATATAACAACTTGGGTGTCTGCAGCGCAAGCAGACGACACTGGACTCGCTCTTTGCGCACTGATCTTGTGACTTCCGGGAAATTTTAACTTTCTCTTAAAGCGCGTGTGTGGATTTTATGTTTTTGATGTTATCGTGTGTTAATAAACTGTTTTAAAGTGTTTGTAATCGGCATTAAAAACCCTATGGATACAGGATACTGGGCTTACAACCATGCTTTGTTGGGTAAGTGTGTTGTTTCCGTTTTTCTGTCTTTTTCACACTTTACCAGCACGCACATCACAGTAGATGTGAGGACCGATTGATAGGTTCATCAGGGTTGCGAAAATCGATAAAATGGTTTGAACGAGCAATGCTTACGAGTAAATTGGCCCTCTCCCCTGGAATTCGTACTAAACGGGTTTCACTGTATATCACTAACAGTTTACCTTCTGGCCAGATATTTACATCTCATTCTTTTAGTTTATTCTTTATTGCCTCTGGTGTAACTATTATATCACTAACAGTTTACCTTCTGGCCAGATATTTACATCTCATTCTTTTAGTTTATTCTTTATTGCCTCTGGTGTATTCACTAACAGTTTAGTTTATTCTTTATTGCCTCTGGTGTAACTATTATATCACTAACAGTTTACCTTCTGGCCAGATATTTACATCTGATTCCTTTAGTTTATTCTTTATTGCCTCTGGTGTAACTATTATATCACTAACAGTTTACCTTCTGGCCAGATATTTACATCTCATTCTTTTAGTTTATTCTTTATTGCCTCTGGTGTAACTATTATACCAGTAACAGTTTACCTTCTGGCCAGATACCTGGGTTCTCTGGTGGTAAATTATTTAAGTTCTCTCTACTTAATACGCTAAAAAAATCATCATTGAGAGTATTAGCTTTATCAATGTCTGATACAACAATGTCACAATTTTCTTGATTAGAGGACTAATACCGGATTTGACCTCACCTTTTGACTGGACATATTTCAAAAACTTCTTTGGATTTAACTTGCAATCTTTAGCCATGTTTTTTTCATGTTCTCTTTGAGCTTGTTTCATTTCTTTATTACATTTATTTCTTGCTTCTATATAATTGAGATAATGTTTACCCTTTTTTATGATTAGGAATCTTTGAAAGAGATAGTGTTTGTTTGGGGGTTGGGGGGGCGGTGGGGAGTACAGCGCTATAAGAGAAGATCGAAGGAAGGAGAGACACAAAAGTAATTGCGGATGGGTGGGGGTGGGGGTGGGGGATGGTGGGGGAGGGGGTGGGGTGGTGGGTAGAGCAGGATGAGAGAAGAAGATGGAAAGAAGGAGAGACACAAAAGTAATAATATATTTCGTGGACCCCAAAAAAACTGCTGCTCAGCATTACTGGTACTTGGCATTACCGGTACTAGGCATTACCGGTGCTCTGTATTTCCGGTACTAGGCGTTGCGCTAGTGTTTATAAATGGTGTAGATTTTGATATTTTAGTCACAATCTTTTTGTCCCACACATCTTTTCCTGGTATACAAGGATTTCCTGTTTTTGAATTTTACCAGAAAAGGAATTTCCTTCTTTTTTTAAAATTTTGTCAAACAACATCTTTGTGTGTCTCCTCTATTTATTTTTTCTTTATCTGCAAGGGAACATTACCCCTAGACCACAGCCTTTCATGTGTTTTTTTATTTTGTGTAGTTGCACCCATGCTGAAACAACATCATGTTATATGAAGGGCAAAAGATATGAGCACTAAAGCTGTATGTGGACATTTTTGCCTGAGATATCAAAAGAGAAAATGGATCATTGTAGGGTCCATTTTACCAATTGTGCTTTTAGCTGAGCAGTACAGAAGCTTACCTAGGGACATTAATGGGATTGTTGCAATTAGACTTGTTAACCCTCTATTAAATCAAAGTGTATATATGAGCATAATTGGAAACTTCTTTTTGAAAATGGCATGTTTGTTTTCACAGAAGCTGGAACCAGCATGCTTCATGGAGGAGGACTCACCAGATCAGCCCTCAGCTGTCTACAGCACAGTACAGCCCATGTCTGACAACACTTCTGGGTCACTGCTGTCTCTGAAAAGAGGCTGTGTGTTTCAGCATTGTTCTGCTGCCTTTGTGCTGGTCAGCAGTTTGGAACTCCACCTGGCGTCAGTTCATGGAGAGTTTACCCTTACCTGGGTTCTCCACACTTGACATATATGATGCTGGTAACTGTAGCAACACAGCCATAGATAAGGAGCTGGATAGGCGCAGCAACAGTACAAAAACAAAAACGGAAGTTGATGATAAGGATGCTGGTGATAAATATGGAAAGAATAGTAAACAGCATGTGTGTGATATTTGCCAGGAATCTTTCTTTGACTCTAGCAGTCTGACAAAACACAAGCTGACCCATAGTGGTGCTCAGCTTTTTGTGTGTGATGTGTGCTGGAAGTGTTTTACTCAGGCTTCTGATTTGAACACACACAAGCTGACACAAAAACACAGACATTTTGATAATGTTACAGAGCATAGAGACGGGGAAAGAAGTCATAAACCCTTTCTGTGTGATGTGTGTGGTAAAAGTTTTGCTACAGATGGTTACAGAAAAGGAAGGGTTTTTTGTGTGTCTACTGTATTTTTCAAACACTTTAAAATTATAAGCATTTGTATAAATTGTGGAAAAAGCAAACTAAAATACCTTCATGAATCAATGTTTGCTTCAGCTGCAGGGGGACATTACCCCTGGACTCCGGCCTTTCAGGTTTTTTTCATTTTGTGTAGTTGCACCTGTGCAATAAAACAGTGGAAAGTTATATTTCGCGTGTCAAATTATACTGGGTGATTGTTTTTTTTGTTTCTGATGTTCCTTTGTTTTGTAAAGTATTGAAACATTAATAAAACAGTGGAAAGTTATATTTCGTGTGTCGAATTATACTGAATGTTTGTTTCTCTGTTTGTGATGTTCCTTTGTTTTGTGCCACAGTTTGTTGGTGCTGGTGGTTTGTGAATATGTGTGTGTGTGTGCTAGTCAGTTGTGTCAGTCTGACTATGACCTGCAGATAGCAGAAGAGGCAACTGCTATTCTGGAAAGCTTGGCTGGAAATTGTTCATTGTGGACATCCCCACTCTCTCAGCCAAGAGGACTTTAGGACAGGGAGGATCCCCAAAGGCCAACAAATCCCCAAGGCTGCGGAACAAAGAGCCAGTGCAAATGCCTCCTAGTGTGAGAGTCATAGTGATTCACAACAGACTGAGCTGTACAATGATTTTCCATTGCTGTAAACAATCACTGGTCCTACAGCTCTCACTCTCTCTTTACTGTTGGCCCAAACTAATGTCAGCCAATGATAAAAGCCATCGGAGTTAAGGGCCTAGACACACTGATGTACTCTCCCATCATCTCCCATGATCCCTTGTCACACAGAGCAGAGGTCAAAGGTGAACATCAAACAACAAACACAAACTGTGACTCACACTGCAGACCAGTTGGGTTTGTTGAGTTGTTTATTGAGGTCATTTTAAGTTCAGTTCTGATCAACAGTGTACCGCTAAATCATAGGACATAACTGAACATTTATGAGTGCTACTATTTTAATGGTGTGTGTGTGCGCACCTTTTTACAGTCATAAGCAACCTGTAAAACAGATCTGCATTTTTCACTGAAGAAATAAAAATTGTAAAGTGCATTAAAACTGTTTTTACGTTAATATTGTGATTTCTATGGAATTTCTGGTCCCAGTCTCTACATAATCGTTCTTTAAGGGGAATTCCAAATCTTTTGCCAATTTCTATCATGAGTTAATGATTATCACATTATACGAGGATATATATAAAATCAGGCAACATTTCAATGTATCTTTCACGGCAAAAATCGGTTTTAAGATTTCTATGTAATAAACATTTATTACTAGACTCTAAGGCATCATTCCAAAAACGTTTGCAGTCTAATGACGTATGAAAATTTCTAAAAAGACTATTATTAATAGACGAAAAAGTTTGTGGATCCCAAACACAGTCAGATCCAGTTTCTATCAAAATATCCCGTATACATGTAAAAATCTGATTTTTATATAAACCATGCAAACCTCTATACAATCTAGATGAATATTTGTTGATTTGTAAAAAAAAGTAGTGATGCCCAAAATCTCATCATACGTACTTTTATTTGAACTGAAACAGAGTAAATTCCTAGTTCTCTGTACATCAGTAAGATTAAGATTAAGATCATAGCCCCGTCGACAAGTAAGGCCCTCTGTATATCAACTCTGTTTTGGTAGAATGATTTAAATGAAAAAGAATTCTTAAAAATTTAAGCTGAAAACTGCCCATTTAATAGCTATAAATCACTATAACCCCAAATTTCATAGAAGAACAGGTAGTAAAATTGATTGATATAAATCCAGTACAATATTCACAGGCAGATGTTGAATTCTTGCCATCTTCAATAAAGAAAGCATTGTGCATTGAGCCGCTTGGTCATACAAATACTTATCGCATTTTACGGACTATAAGGCGATACTTTTTTCCTACTCTGAGACCCCTGCGCCTTATAATGTGACTGATAATACAGTAAGAAACTATAGTACAGTATGTTATGGACTATAAGGCGATACTTTTTTCCTACTCTGAGACCCCTGCGCCTTATAATGTGACTGATAATACAGTAAGAAACTATAATAACAAAATCAAAATTTTGGGGAATGCGTCTTAGAGTCGGGTGCGCCTTATAGTCTGTAAAATACGATGCATTTACACAAATTTCCCATTCTGCTTACAATTATGCTTAAATAATTAAATGTACAGTAGAACCTCCCTTATAAGACCCCCCATTATAAGACTCCCTCCCATATAAGACCTACTTCTCTGAAACATTGCCCTTCTTTGTAAGTATTAAAATTACCTCCCTTATAAGACCCTTCCCTCATAAGATCACTTTTTAGATGATTTATGAAGGTCTTATATTATAAGGGAGATTCCATTGTACTATTTCAATGGATTTATTTCTAAACTTTAAAACTTTTCTAGGATCACTAGGTCCTTTAAAAACTACAACCTTTGTTTCTGCAACATTAACAATAAGTTTTCATTCATCACAATACTCAATTAATACATCAAGAGCATGCTGTGAACAATTAAAAGAATCTGATCTGCAATAATAACAATATTGTCAGTGAAATTTAAAAAACTTGTTTCTCGATTTTTGGGGGTTTTGAGTTAGATACATAGTCAGCTCTCTAATTTTTTCCCGCCACCTTCCACCAAAAGCTCGTATCTCTAACGACTTTCTATCTGGGGTAAATGAGGTTGTGAAAATAGAAGAAAAACTTGTAAGTCCCAAATTCAGATCTAGTTAAGGACAAAAACCTCGTATCTTCGTTCTTTTTAAGTCTAAAAATATTTTTTTAAGTAATTAAAACAAAACGCAGCACTAAACTCGCAATGTCTTGAACAACAATTAATCAATTGTGGTCAACGCTGTTAATTTTTTTAATTTTTTCTCAAAACTACCAAAATTGAGATTAGAGGTTTTTTAATTTCACAGACGATACAACAGTAAAAGTACACTAATATAACCAAATAAATCTGATTCAGGAAGATTTAAATCAACATTCAAGAAAACACAGTTATGATCTGTAAAGTATCATCCAAGGTAGTTCATACACACACACACACACACACACACACTGCATTGAGGGGACAGTGTTACTAAGTCACTGTTACTGATGTTTGGCCTGCACATGTCTCTTCAAATGATGTGACCACCTGAAAGCAGCAGGACAGTGAGGACAGCTGTGGGGTTTCTCTCCAGAATGAGTCAGACGATGTCTTCTAAGATCTCTGGAGTAAGCAAAATCTTTCCCACAGTCTGAACACACATGGGGTTTTTCACCTGTGTGAATTCTTTTATGCTCAGTTAAACAGGCAGTCTGAGAGAAAGCTGCCCCACAGTCATCACAGACATGGGGTTTTTCACCTGTGTGGGTCAGACGATGCATTGCTAGATTACTGGAAGAGGTTAAACCTTTTCCACAGAGTGGACACACATACGGTTTTTCACCTGAGTGAATTCTTCTGTGTTTTGTTAAACTGCTACTCTTAGAGAAAGCTGCCCCACAGACTTCACAGACATGAGGTTTGGCACCTTCATGAACTGACTTTATGTGGTGCTGTAAAGCACCTGACCGTTTAAAACCACTGTCACAGTGTGAACACTTGTAAGGCCTCTCCCCCGTGTGGATTCTCTTGTGTGTTGTCAAGTCACCAACATGAGTAAAACTCTTACCACACACCTCACACACAAAACGGTTATGGTCAATGTGAAACAGCTCATGTGCCTTCAAAGTACTGGCATGAGAAAAGCTCTTACCGCATGTATCACACAAAAAAGACTTAATGCCACTATGAACCAATAAGTGTGACTTCAGGCTTGCACGAAAATAGAAAGACTTAGCACAGACATCACAGACATGAGGTTTGGCCCCCTCATGAATTGACTTTATGTGGCACTGTAAATGACCTGACTCCTTAAAATTACTGTCACAGTGTGGACACTTGTAAGGCCTCTCCCCTGTGTGGATTCTCTTGTGCTTTATTAGGCCATGAATCTGAGTAAAACTTATTGCACACATCACACACAAAAGACTTAACAACACTGTGATTAGTGTGAATCAATTTGTGTCTCTTCAGTTTGCTGGGTGCAGGCAAAGACTTTCTGCAGACATCACACACATGCTGTGTCCTCCTTTTCTTTCCATCTTTCTCACCAGTATCACTATCATCCACTTTCTGTTTTGTTGTTTTTCTGTTGCCAGGGCTATCTACCTCTTTATCTGTGTCTGTGTTGCTACAGTTACCAGCATCACATCTGTCAGGTAGGGAGGACCCAGGTAACACCATGTCCAATGTGAACTCTCCATGAACTGACGCCAGGTGGAGTTCCAAACTGCTGACCAGCACAAACGCAGCAGAACAACGCTGACATACATGACCTCTTTTCAGAGACAGCAGTGACCCAGAAGTGTTGTCAGACATGGGCTGTACTGTGCTGTAGACAGCGGAGGGCTGATCTGGTGAGTCTTCCTCCATGGACTATGCTCGTTCCAGCTTCTGTTCAATAGAACAGACAACAGATCAATCAGTGAGTGAATCTGTGATTAAAGTATGATGTGTAAATGAGCATAATTTTAAAAGGTTCAGATGTAAATGATAGTACAGTGGAACCTCCCTTATAAGACCTCCCACATAAGACCTACTTCTCTGAGACATTGCCCTTCTTTGTAAGTATTAAAATTACCTCCCTTATAAGACCTAATTTTGGATGATTTTTGAAGGTCTTACAAGGGAGGTTCCACTGTACAAGGAAATTTATGTCTCATGCATTTAGTGTATTTGCTACATAATTAATAATAATAATACTGAACATTTATATAGCGCTTTACTCCCTTTGCAGGGAGCTCAAAGCGCTTTACATAGACAATAAAACACAAATAAGTCATTATACACATAAGACTCACTACAATCAAATAAAATATGCATAAAATAACATTATTTAAACAAAGCCCTGTTCATAACCACAAAATTTGAAACAATATTACAATATTATAAGAAAAGAAACAAAATTGCAAGGGAAATCAAAGTTCATGAGCTACGTTATTGCGCAAACACACACACTAGGTAATAGAGAAGCACACGCACACACATCACGCACGCACGCACACACACGCACACACACGTGCGCAATAATCAATGGGCATTCACACACACACACACACACACACGCACGTGGTCGTGGGGCGTTTTCATTTATAATTTAAAGCAGAACATATACATTTTGATTGCTTCAAGCACCCCCCACTGCCCCACATAGGGATACCTGACAAATCTTTCAGGATAAAATAGTTCCCCTACCTTCTGGAAGTACCTAGCACCTTGGCGCGGATCCTATTTTCCTTACAGGTCTAAAACGATGACTGATAGTGCATTTGTGAAGATGATATCCTACCTCTATCAAATAAGTACCCCTACCTGCCCCTAGCCAATCAGAATCGTTTGTTTGTCCGCCATTGTGAATTGTACGAAACTAAGTGCATGGCTTTGTACATCAATTTCTCGGCAAAAATGTAGATTTATACCCTCCTGCTCTATTTCTTGGCTCTTTCCGTAGTTAGGGATAGGGTTAGGGTTAGATGGTTATAGTTCGTATGCGAGAGGTAGATATTTCATGACAGGTACTTATTTATCGTGACACATTCACTAATTCTACCTCTGGAATAACAGGAACTTACGTCAGTTCATCCAAAGGGAGTTAACTTTCTTACCAGAAAACTTCACAAAGAAAGCAAGGCACATTTTTAGGGACATTGTTCCGCTACAAAACTGAATGTAGTGTGAGTAGTCTAATGATTTCTAATCAGTATTTGAGCAAGAACCTTTTTGGAATACTAACCCTAGCCCTAACCCTAGCCCTAAACCAAACCCTACCCCCCACTATGTACTGCAGTACACCGCGATTTGTCACAGTTCTGGTTCGTTGCGTTTTTCTGTCTTATAGGGTGGGGGGTAGGGTTAGGTTTAGGGCTAGGGTTAGTATTCCAAAAAGGTTATTAGCTAAAAATGTTCCTAAAATACAGTTTTATGTATGGTAAGAAAGGCAATAACGGAAAAATACAATTAACCGAGAAATGCAGGGGGGGTGGCACATCTTGACCTTTACCTTTCATTCATTCATATCTACAGCTATATTAATCATTAACTTGTGGCGGTGCCATAGCCGATGAGGTTTAACCGAGGCGTGGTCACCGCTACAGGATGATGAGGATAGGTTCTTATGTCCAGTCAGAGCTATTAAGTTCTACCTGAAGAGAACTTCTTTTAGGGGGCAACGATGGAGGCTGTTCATCTCTCTGAATGAGAGGTATGCTAAGGACATAATCAAATTCACCATTTCTAGGTGGTTAATTTGCACTATTAAATTAGCCTACGCCCATGCCGACAAAGCCTTGCCCCTCAATCCAATAAGGGCTCATGAAATCAGAGCCATTAGTGCCTCCCTCGCCATGATCAAAGGTGTCCCTTTGTCCAACATCATGGAGTCAGCATTCTGGAGGTCCCAGTCCACCTTCAGCAGCTTCTACCTCAGGCATTATTCGGCACGCAGGCAGGACAACTCCTTCGGCATCAAGAAGGCTGTCCTGGCTCAGACCCCGGTCTCCTTGAATTATTGTAGGGGTATTTGTTGTTTGTATACATATTCATGTTTTTGGGGAGGAATGAGGGTTTATCTGATCTGTACAAGTGGTCCCTTTTCCAGGAGACCTATATATGAATACCCAAGGAATTGGGTCCTCTTGGGTGAGTTGTATTGTCTAATTGTTGTTGTTTTTTCTCTAAGAGTTCAACAATGTTTCTTTGCCCACCTCCTCGTTGGCAATCAACTCAGTTCGTAGTGAAACGGTAACATGATAGAATGGCTCCCGCCCACCTGCGTGCGCATCTCGACCCTTCCAACGAAAGTGTCGCCATCTTAGTCAGAATTGTGTGTAAACAGGATGGAAGTTCAGTTTAACGTCGCGTATCGGCTTTCGCTATGTACGACGGGCTGAACAAACAAACCAGAGTATAAACAAAAATTTATGTTCCTGAATCACTGTCTTAGCCAAAAGGCCGAGAAGCGATCAGAATTTAAACGTGTAAACAGCATCGATCGGGCATTTTTCAAACAAAGTTACTGACTAAGATGGCGGTCTCCCATACTATGGAGCGCTCCTTGTGGCCGGATATGACGACACGTGGGGTACAAGCCATAGATTGTTTGATTTAGATTAATATATCAATCTATTCTATCTATATACTTACCGTTTCACTACATAGATTGTTTGATTTAGATTAATAATTATATCTATCTATTCTATCTATATACTTACCATTTCACTACGAGTAAAGGTTTCCTCCCTCCTTTGTGAACCATTGTTTAACTCAAGTTTCAGGAAAATTTATCCTGAGTTGAAATAGCCGCTATGGAAGTGACGTCACCCAAGTCATACCACCGGCTATATGCACGGTAACCGTGCCAAGGGAAGTAATTTTAGTCTTATTTAGACATTTGCCCCAAGTTGGAAGAGTAAACTCAGTTCGTAGTGAAACGGTAAGTATATAGATAGAATAGATAGATATATTAATCTAAATCAAACATTTTGTTACCTTTATTGATAGCACTATTAATGTGGTTGTCAAAACAGAGAAATTAGTGAATGCACTGATTGAACATCAGTCATCGTTTTAGGTCTGTAAGCATCATTATCTTTATATTTGGGGGAAACTATTGGTAATGTACAAAGGGTGAAAAGCAGATCCATGCCAGAGTGATGTTCTTTTCCTAGAGTTAGGGGAAAGAGTTCTTGTCTTTCCCCTCCAGGGCTCCCAGGGATGCCCATTTGGGTGTCTATGAAGTACTAAAATTCTAAAGAACCCTCTAAAAGAATGTGAATGTGCAGGGGGTCCCAGGGATACACTAAAAACATTATTTTTAGCATCCGCAATGCCAATAGGACCTCCTCTAGGACCCTCTATACTGTCAAAGAAGGAGTACATAGGACCCCTTGTTTTGCGGGACGATTGGGAGCCCTGCCCCTCTATCCATTGTGTGCAGGCACGCGTGTGAGTGTGTGGTGTGATTGTCTGTGTTTACAATGTGTAGCCATAAGTGTCTGAATATTTTATCAAACGTGCGCGCGCGTGCGCGAACACACCCACACCCACGAACGCGCGCTTGCACACACTCAAGCTGCCGAGTCATATGGTGTGTCATGTCATGCTGCACAGTCAGATCGGATTTGTCACATGGCCAACCTGATCTGACTGAAGCACGTGACTCGAATCAGGCAATGTGTCGCCGGCTTTACACAGTTACAGGAAACTCTCATCACAGGTTGAATAAAACCACAAGAAGCTGATGATTCACTGCATTTCACAGTTTAGGCATTACTCCATTTCTGAAGGAGCAAATGAACAGACAAACAAAACTTATTTATACAGGATTTGGAGATAAGCATGACATGACTCTCTCACTCACTTAAATTTTCACTGTGTGTGTTGTGTGATTTCAGACGCTGTGACCCAATGGCGTCCCCTGATGAAGTAGAGATGTCAGAGGTCAAAATAGAAATCGATGTGGCAGAAGACTCTCGACTTCTGTGGGGTACACAGGATGATAATTCAGGTCAGTAGCACTTAAACTGTCTTCAAGAGACCCCATGGTGTAATGGGGAACAATGTGTGGGCATGGTTTGAATCTACCAAAGTGTAAAAATTGTCAGGAAGGGTACTTTCATTTATTGTTAGCTTTTGTTTGTGTTGATTGGTCTTGACAGCTTTTGTGCTGTTCAAATGAACTATAGCTGTCAGAGGTACTACCCATCACTGAACACCCTCAACGTGTCCCTAAAGAACTTCAACATGAATGTCTCCTCATGGGAAAGCCTGGCACAGAACAGACCAGCAAGGCGTGGTGCAGTAACAAAGGGAGCCACCAACTTCGAGGCGCACCGTATCGAGACATTGCAGGCAAAGCGTGAGGCACACAAGATCCGCCTAAACAGTCACAGCTTTGCTACCCCGAGAGATCCCCCTAACTCTTTCTCCTGTCCTCACTGTCAGAGATCCTTCCTGGCTCGCACTGGCCTCACTAGCCATATGCGAACTCATCCAGCATCCTAGATTTCCACAAGGACAAACTGTTGAAGCATGGTCATCGTCCCTCGGAACAAACGAACAAACTTTTTTTTTTTAACTGCGTCAAATGACTCATTAAGACCTGTTGAAGAAAATAGTAATGTGAAATAAAAATCTATTGTGAAACAATGAGAAAACTATTTGATGACAAGTAATTGTCTGTTACAAGTAAAACCCTGTAAAACCTGTTACGGTGTTGCAGGTGTCCCATGTGACAGCACAGTACAGCCCATGTCTAACAACACTTCTGGGTCACTGCTGTCTCTGAGAAGAGGTCGAGTGTGTCAGCATTGTTCTGCTGCCTTTGTGCTGGTCAGCAGTTTGGAACTCCACCTGGCGTCAATTCATGGAGAGCCTCTGCCATTCCATGAGTGGACTGAGAGTTGTGATGGACAAGTAAGTGGACTTCTCAGCTGTTCCTGGGCTCTGTTTAACTCTCCTACTGCCTTGGGTGCAGGTGTACGCCTTGACGTTGCCAATACATCATTGTCAACAACGTAGATGGGTGCTGGTAAAAAATCTTGTGGTTGTCTATCTTCAGACCATTATATCAGTGCATTTCCGTTAATTTTATGCTTTTAGTAAAGTAGATGATTGTTTTTAATTCTCTTGAAAAATGACTTGGTAGAGAAGGTTAAAAAGAATAAAGAAAACTGGGCATTACCTATAGTTACTTATAGTTTTTTTATTTGAAGATGGAGGGGAGGACATAGAGAACTTGCTTTTTATAAACCTCTGTAATAGCTAGTTAATGGGGTAATAAGGCTTGATTTTAGACCACCTATGTCTAGCAAAAAAGATAACTCACCTGTACTGTGGATTAGCATAATTTCTTCATTGCTTCAACATTGTGACATATTATTGCTTTCTTCTTGCCACAGTATTACTATCATCATTTGAAGTAAAATATGGGAGCTGGACGACCCTGCCCCCTCCATGAGTCTCTCCCCGTGGGGATACCGGGGGATCTTTTGTAAAAATAGTTCCCCACCTTCTGGAAGTTCAGTGCTTGTAACTTCCTCTAATCTGCCACTCTCTTTGACTCTGCCTTTTCCCTTTGCTTTCTATCATCTACTATTTTTCGTACATTTTGGCCCATTCACCTGTCTTCCAAATAATGTTTTTCCTTTGAGCTCCTTCGAAATCAGAATGTGTCGGCTGTACGCAACGGGGAGACCAGTGAAAACTGAAAAACGGACACATACGTATCTTACCCATTATGGCCATATGGCCCGGGAACGCAGAAGAAGAAGTAAAATATCGTCGCTGTCCAACGCTAACTGCTTTGCAAAATCAGTGATTTTACAGGAGCATAAAAAAAAACATGTTGCCATCTGCTACAATGTCATTCCCCATTTGATATACGCTTGACTCTTCTTCTTTACCAATGAGTAAACATGTGACACAATAAAAGTTGCATAACACCTAAAGTTTTTGTGATAATTCAGTTGCACGCTTCGCGCAGGAGTTGTAAAGAATGGCAGATCGACAGCTGCAATCTCTGTACCGGCAGTTACACGGTTAACGTGTCAAGACTGTAGGATTTCCAGTGATTTCCAGTAGATCATGTGACAAATTTGAACATTTCTATTGGTAGCAGACACAAGATATTTATAGAAGACCTGTGTGAGGTCATTAGAAGGGGTTTCAGTGAGAAATCTATTTTTGTCAAATTTTGCAGATACATGGTTAGCGCCGGACAGCGACAATATTTACATTTGCATGGATGCTCCTGCTTTCAGGATGTCCTGAAGTTCAGGATTTTTTGGTCCAGGATGTCCTGAAGTTCAAGATTTTTTTATTGCCTGGAGTCGGCGTCGCCGTATTATGAGAATTTGAGAAGATGCATTTTGCTGGTTATAGAGGTAATGAAGTTTAACCAGAAGTGAAAGTGCAACGAGAGCCTGTCAATTACATTGGAAACTGTTTTTTCCCTTCTGCTTCCAGGGGGCATTGCCCCCCGGAGGGGCGCTGTTCCTGTACTCCGCCGGTGTGACGTAAGTGTCCCGCGCGACCCGCTTTCTTTATTCCTTATCTACCCCCCCCCCCCCCTTCTCCCCTCCCCACCCCCTCTCCTTTTCATTTCTCGACCAACCGCCACGTTAATTGCCCGGCTACTTCAAAACGAACGCCGACTAAGGCAATTATCCCTTTGAACCACGGTTATCTCCCTTTGTAAGACACCGCGTCCTTACCCATCACAAGAAAGTGACAACCGAGGTTATCTCCCTTTGAAGACGGTTTTGCTTTTCCAAGCACGAGAAGGATTTGAATGTCCGGCATGTGATAAGGATGTAATAGGCGCGTGATTGTTCGGTACATTTAGAACATCATCTTGTGACGTGTGGACTGTAATAAACCAATAGCAGGCTTTCATTGTTTGAAAGTGAAGGCTATAATTGGCGTAGTGAGAAAAAGTTTTTCACACAAGACGCTGAAACTGACTAGAGCAACACCTCTCCCAGCCAGAATAGCCCACCTACAGGGCATCGTGGGCCGGAAGATCATCCCGGACTCCACCACGCACCAAGACGGGACTGTCGCCAAGACGACCCGCACTCAGAATCCGCGAGGAGACCACGCTTGAACCGTGCCATCCCGCGAAGCCGTAACCGGAACGACTGGGAGCTACTCTCATCTGACGAGCAAGCCCAGCCACACCAGCATTCGCCGATCACTACGGAGGAACTCAACCACAGCTAAGTCCCCCGGACTGCGCCAATCATTTGAACTTTCCTACGGACAATGAAGATAATTAGTAACCCTTCCGGCATGGGGCGAACCTTATAGAAAGACAAAAGTCTTGTAAATCCTTTCGGATTTCATTGTTTTTTTATCCATATTTTGTTTTGGCGCCATTGAGCTGCTTTATTATTATTGTTGCATAATCTTATGCAGATTTTGGGAGTAAATAAAATACAAGTGTCAAATAATCCTGAACCCTTTGGTCAGACTGATGAGAGTGGGAGTCTTGTAATTTCATGTAAAACCCTACTTCTCTCTGTCTGCCATTTAGAGCAATTCAACCACTTGTATTTCTTACAACCATCTGACGAGCCAGAACCCGGGCACAAATATAAATTTATTAGATGAAAAGGGGCCGGGAAAGTTGCTCATCTCCCATACCCTAGAGAAGTGGGCTAAAGGCAAATTTTCTAAAGTCTTCCCTAGGGACTTAGCCTTTTAACCCATTACCTCGTCACATCTAATTGGGGGCTCGCGTCCGGGATATTTTTTTTCATAAAGTCTAACAAATTTCAATTCAAACGGTAGTTCCTTTTCAAAACTTATCTTGTGTCCACTGGGAAAGTTTATTGTGATTTGGTTCACTGTGTTTTGATTTGATTTGTTTGAATGCTATTTATGACTTTATTTTGATGTGCATGCTATTTCTGTTTATGTTGAAATAGTTAAGTGTTGTTTGATACATTCAACTCAGCAACTTTGTTTTTATTTTGAATAGTTGTATTTACAACCATGGCTGAGATTGTTAAACTTAGGAGGGAGCTTAAAGAATGGGGAGAGTCTCTAGGATTGTCAGGCCAAGAGTTAGCAAATTTTGTCATATCTGAATATGACAAAGAGAAAGCTCGCGAGGTGGCTGAGAAAGACAAAGCTCGTGAGGCTCAAGAGGCTGACAAAGCTCGCGAGGCTCAACAAGCAGATAAAGCTCGGGAGGCTCAAGAGGCTGACAAAGCTCGCGAGGCTCAACAAGCAGATAAAGATCGCGACGCTCAGGAGCAAGAGAAAATCCGTACTCATGAGTTAAGGCAGAGGCAACTAGTGCAGGATGCCAAAAATAAAGAACTCGAACTTGAGGCCACTGAGCGAGAAAAGGCGCGAGACCATGAGCTAGCTATGAAGCAGCTTGAAAACTCAGCAGACTCTGAGACTGCTGCCCCTCAAAATTTTCCCCCTCCCATTCATACCTCAGCCATGACCTTCACCTTGGAGGCATTCAATGAGGCAACAGAGTCTATCGATGCATTCCTCGATAGATTTGAAAGACTGGCCCAGGAATTTGAGCTTGCTCCGGAAAAGTTCAACCTCAAGCTTGCCCAAAGTCTCAGGGGTGTGGCTTATGAGGTGTACAGTAAACTTCCGTCAAGCCAAATTACCGACTACCCAGCTTTGAAAGAAGCCCTGCTCAACAGATACGAGTTGACAGCTGACGCCTACCGGAAAAAGTTCCGGTCAACCAGAAAAGGTAGGGGAGAGTCCTATGCCCAATTTTCAGATAGACTGGGGAACTATCTGACTAAATGGGTGTCGCTTTCTGCCAAAACTGAGTCCTATGAGGATCTCCGGGAACTGATGGTTGGCGAGCAACTGCGCGAAACCATGTCCCCAGAGTTACGCACCTTTACTGCCGAACAAGGTGCCACAACTCTGGCTGACCTCATCCAGCTAAGTGACCGATACACTCAAGCCCATGATGAACCTAGCGCCCCTAAAAGGCCAAAACTACAGCAAGTAGTTGGGTCCACTGCTTCACAGCAGAGCAGGTTTAACCCCAACTCCAACAGTGGGTCCCACGGTTCTACCCATGAACGACAACCACTGGGACAACCCTTATTCTGCTCATACTGCAAGTCGAACACCCACAATCGGGATGACTGCAGGAAACTTGCTTACAAGCGGCAAAATGTTGCAACTATGCAAGTCGTCTCGACTTCGCAGAATTGCACAAACCCCTCCCCAGTACAGTGTCCAGGCACACCGTCAGTCGTTGGACAGGCGACTGTCAACAACATCCCTGTTCAGTGTCTCTATGACACTGGACTGTCATGCGACGCCATTGTCTGCGGATCCTTAGTCCCCGCGTCAGCATACACGGGAGACTTCATCTCTCTGCAAGGCCCTGATGCTGCAATCCCCCCATCCACTTTGCCAGTCGCCATAATCAATGTCGACACCAGATATGTTAAGGGACCCATCAAGGCAGTGCTCATGGACAGTCCTGTCTATGACCTCATACTGGGATCACAGTATGTGTTTTTAGGGCACCCCTCTCAACCTGCTATTGTTTCAGCAGCATTCCCTTCTCCCCAAACCACAAACCAACTCCCTCCCTCCTTCCCAAAGAGCAAATCTCCCTCAGCAGGGAAGAAACCTCTCAACGCGGCAAACCAAATTGCCGCGCGAGCAAATCCAGATTGTCCCAAGTCCCCAAGTCCGCCACAACTTGGAAAATCCTTCCCAAGGAATGTCCGCCTAACGACCCAAGACCACTCGCCACAGGTACCTCAGGTGAAAGGCAGCACTGTACCCGCAAACACCCACCGAAGGTACTATCGGGACAGGCCGCCGCACGTACAGCCGTCACCTACCCCTCCCTTTCAGCGAGTGGCAGTCGACTTGGTCGGGCCTCTACCTAAACGGAAGAAGAAATTCCGGTACATAGTCACCGTGGTCGACATATGTACCATGCAGTGCGATGCCGCCCCAATCTCCTCACTTGATGCTAGTCAGGTAGCCGCGGCACTCAAAGCCATTTTCGCCCGAATCGGCCTACCAAACCACATCATCAGCAATGATGAATCCAGGCTAAAGGGGAAACTCAGGCAAGAGGTGTTTGCTATTCTGCAATCAACCTTGGGACAACTCAACACAGGATTGCCGCACCAACCTCAGTCGGAATCCATTCCACTGATCTCTAACCCACCTGCTCCTTTGAACTCTGTGTTGCGACCAGATGTTCCACCATTCCAGCCGACCCAGTCTCCCCACTAATTTGTCCCTGTCGCCCAAGACGAAAGTGGAGTCGGCGTTCCACAGGAAGATTCCGGTACCAGAATCTTTTCTTCGGGGGGCCTCTGTGACGTAAGTGTCCCGCGCGACCCGCTTTCTTTATTCCTTATCTACACCCCCCCCCCCCCTTCCCCTCCCCACCCCCTCTCCTTTTCATTTCTCGACCAACCGCCACGTTAATTGCCCGGCTACTTCAAAACGAACGCCGACTAAGGCAATTATCCCTTTGAACCACGGTTATCTCCCTTTGTAAGACACCGCGTCCTTACCCATCACAAGAAAGTGACAACCACGGTTATCTCCCTTTGAAGACGGTTTTGCTTTTCCGAGCACGAGAAGGATTTGAATGTCCGGCATGTGATAAGGATGTAATAGGCGCGTGATTGTTCGGTACATTTAGAACATCATCTTGTGACGTGTGGACTGTAATAAACCAATAGCAGGCTTTCATTGTTTGAAAGTGAAGGCTATAATTGGCGTAGTGAGAAAAAGTTTTTCACACAAGACGCTGAAACTGACTAGAGCAACACCTCTCCCAGCCAGAATAGCCCACCTACAGGGCATCGTGGGCCGGAAGATCATCCCGGACTCCACCACGCACCAAGACGGGACTGTCGCCAAGACGACCCGCACTCAGAATCCGCGAGGAGACCACGCTTGAACCGTGCCATCCCGCGAAGCCGTAACCGGAACGACTGGGAGCTACTCTCATCTGACGAGCAAGCCCAGCCACACCAGCATTCGCCGATCACTACGGAGGAACTCAACCACAGCTAAGTCCCCCGGACTGCGCCAATCATTTGAACTTTCCTACGGACAATGAAGATAATTAGTAACCCTTCCGGCATGGGGCGAACCTTATAGAAAGACAAAAGTCTTGTAAATCCGTTCGGATTCCATTGTTTTTTATCCATATTTTGTTTTGGCGCCATTGAGCTGCTTTATTATTATTGTTGCATAATCTTATGCAGATTTTGGGAGTAAATAAAATACAAGTGTCAAATAATCCTGAACCCTTTGGTCAGACTGATGAGAGTGGGAGTCTTGTAATTTCATGTAAAACCCTACTTCTCTCTGTCTGCCATTTAGAGCAATTCAACCACTTGTATTTCTTACAACCATACGAGCCAGAACCCGGGCACAAATATAAATTTATTAGATGAAAAGGGGCCGGGAAAGTTGCTCATCTCCCATACCCTAGAGAAGTGGGCTAAAGGCAAATTTTCCAAAGTCTTCCCTAGGGACTTAGCCTTTTAACCCATTACCTCGTCACAGCCGGGGCCTGAGCAGCCCCTGGACCCCTGCCTTGCAGGATTTTTAAAATTTCCCAGGAGCACCCATGCATTTGTAAAACCTTGACTGAATGCTATCACATAAATGTGATCACACTGCTGTGTGTTGTTTTATTTTCATGCTTTGAGAATTATTATTGCAGATGTCCTTGTCCACGGAAGAGACGGACCATGTCAGGAAATATTCTGCAGACTCAGCTGTTGATTTTGCCTTGGTGAGTACAGTGGAACCTCCCTTATAAGACCTTCAAAAATCCTCCAAAACGAGGTCTTATAAGGGAGGGGTTTTTTAAGGGAGGTAATTTTGATACTTACAAAGAAGGGCAATGTCTCAGAGAAGTAGGTCTTATATGGGAGGGAGTCTTATAATGGGAGGTCTTATAAGGGAGTTTGTACTGTAGGTCTTTATTTTTGACAACAGAATCTTACAATTTAACCATTTTGATAATCTTTGTTATTGTGTGTGTGTGTGTGTGTGTAAGAGAGTGAGGACAAGAAAATTGAAGATTTAGTTATTATTATTGTGAGTAACTGTACCATTGCAATGTTGCCTTATTTTATTACGGTATCTTTGACGTACATCTGTTATGCAAATGCATGCCATCTCCTGATGTATGTGATTTTCTCTTATCTTCCGTTGGTACGGTGTTGTAGTGTGGAGTTTTGCTGTTTTGTTTGTTTGTTTGTTTACATGTGTGTCCGTTTGCTTGCTTGTTTGGTTTTTTTTGGGGGGGTTTCTTGGTTTGTATATGGGCCAATGGCTGAAGTACAATAAACCATTTGAAGTCTATAGTCTCTATGCCCTTGACATTTTTGTTTTTCTGTTTTTGTAACCGCCCACCATAACATGGGCCTAAGGCCTATTCATTAAACCATTCAGTGTTCAGTGTTGGTTCTCTCTCTCTCTCTCTCTCTCTCTCTCTCTCTCTCTCTCTCTCTGATCTGTGCTCGCAAATTTTTATTTATTTTTAAAAGACAGTAATTGCCGTGGTTTCCATGTCAATCAAACAGTTGTCATTCATGTTTGTGTTTTCCCCCACCCCATCAACCCAAATTGAAACGGGCTAAAACGGCCTATTCAGTTAAGCACTTCAGACTTCAAAATTTCAGACTATATTGAAATAGTTTTAAATGGTGTACATTTTGATATTTTAGACACCATTTTTTGGTCCCATGCCTAAAACAACATCATGTTATATGAAGGGCAAAAGATGTGAGCGCCAAAGCTCTATGTGGACATTTTTGCCTGAGATATCAAAAGAGAAAATGGATCATTGTTGGGTCCATTTTACCAATTGTGCTTTTAGCTGAGCAGTATAGAAGCTTACCTAGGGACATTAATGGGATTGCTTGCAATTAGACTTGTTAACCCTCTATTAACCCTCTTGCATTTATTCTGCCCCAAACCGCCCAGCTGGAAGTTGCCTCTGTGTATTCAAGATGCCCATAACCGCCCATAGATTGCCCCCACTCTGAGACCCCCTCTGATGGCATTTTCATCACATACTAAGTTCTGGCTTGTTATACACACACTGAGAAGAAGCTTCTCACTTGCAATGATGTGATAGTAACTGTATGGCGCTCTGTGTGCTTCAAAAAACAGATTTTCCTGAAAATGTTTGAAAAAATATGAACACTAGAAGAAGTTTTTTCTGTAACAAATCTGAATGCAAGAGGGTTAAATCAAAGTGTTTAGATCAGCGTAATTGGAAACTTCTTTTTGAAAATGGCATGTTTGTTTTCACAGAAGCTGGAACCAGCATGGTCTATGGAGGAAGACTCACCAGATCAGCCCTCAGCTGTCTACAGCACAGTACAGCCCATGTTTGACAACACTTCTGGGTCATTGCTGTCTCTGAAAAGAGGTTGTGTGTGTCAGCATTGTTCTGCTGCCTTTGTGCTGGTCAGCAGTTTGAAACTCCACCTGGCGTCAGTTCATGGAGAGTTTACCCTTGACATGGTGTTACCTGGGTTCTCCACACTTGACAGATATGATGCTGGTAACTGTAGCGACGCAAACATAGATAAGGAGCTGGATAGGCGCAGCAACAGTACAAAAACAAAAACGGAAGTTGATGATAAGGATGCTGGTGATAAATATGGAAAGAATAGTAAACAGCACGTGTGTGATATTTGCCAGGAATCTTTCTTTGACTCTAGCAGTCTGACAAAACACAAGCTGACCCATAGTGGTGCTCAGCTTTTTGTGTGTGACGTGTGCTGGAAATGTTTTACTCAGGCTTCTGATTTGAAAACACACAAGCTGACACAAAAACACAGACATTTTGATAATGTTACAGAGCATAGAGACGGGGAAAGAAGTCATAAACCCTTTCTGTGTGATGTGTGTGGTAAAAGTTTTGCTACAGATGGTTACCTGACAAAACACATGGGAGTCCACATGGGGGAGTGGCCGTACAAGTGTCCACACTGTGACAGTGGTTTTACCCAGTCAATTGCATTACAACGCCATATAAAATCAGTTCATGATAGCAGACGCCATTTCTCTCACACTAGCAGTTTAACAATGCTCAGGAAAATTCACACAGGTGAAAAACCCTATGTGTGTTCAGACTGCGGGAAAGGTTTCACCTTTTCCAGTAATTTAGCACAACATCGTCTGACCCACACTGGAAAAAAACCCTATGTGTGTTCAGACTGCGGGAAAGGTTTCACCTTTTCCAGTAATTTAGCACAACATCGTCTGGTCCACACTGGAGAGAAAAAACATGTGTGTTCAGACTGTGGAAAAGCTTTTGGCAAGCCCGTTTATCTTAAGACACACCGTCTGATCCACACTGGAGAGAAACCTCACAGCTGTCCTAACTGCCCTGCTGCTTTCAGATATGCATGGCAGTTGAAGGCACACATACAGAGAGAACACTGTACACTTCAGTGACACTCTTTGTGGTTCTCAAGAAAATGCATACGGTTTGAACACATAAGAGTATGAATGTGCTATTAAAATCAAAAGAGATGTGGATGAGATTAACCCTTTCGCTGGCCAATATCGCATTTTAGCACCACAATTATTTGACACCCATGTCACTAAAAGGCATCAAACCAGGGTCTGTTATCCAAAGACCCTATTTTCTTAATTTTGGGAGGTAAGGATAGGCCTAATGTTATACATGTCATAGACGAATCCACCATATTGCGGATGATTTTTTTTCTCTACCCAGTCAAGTTTAATGGTATTTTTGGGCTGAAAAACATCTGGCGGCGAAAGGGTTAAGTAAAGGCAGAGAGAGGTGAGGTAAAAGGTCCCCTATCCAATTGGCTGTAGGGGCAGTGAATTGATTATTCAGTGTCTAGGGCTCAGTATTGGAAGGCGGAGCCCAACCCTTTCCTTCCACAGTCTTTACCTCCCCCAACCAGAGTCAGGTTTCCATTTACACATGTGTTGAGTGAGGAAAATGGGAGTAAAGTGTCTTTCCCAATGACACTACACTCACAACCCACAAACCCTTTAGATTACAATACAGAAATGTTACCATTGACTACAGTGGATCCTCGTGGAAGAGATAGCCTTGGCTAAGAATTTATAAGTGTACCGTGACTGTCACTGGTAACAATACAAAAATGAAAAAAGCAAACTTTCTGCCAATACAGTTATACTTTGTGTTTGATGTTGCATCAAATAGTTAATGAAGCCACACAAATTATGGCTGTATTTGTAGTTAAAATTATTAACATAAAGTTTGAGAGAGAGAGAGAGAGAGAGAGAGACGAGAGAGAGAGAGAGAGAGAGAGAGAGAGAGAGAGAGAGAGAGAGCGCATATGCGCTTATGTATTGTCAATGTTTGTATTTTTGGTTTGTTTTGTTCACGGAATTTCTTCATGTATGCATTTTGTAAATGCTAGGTTTTATAACACCCTCATGATTTGTGTGTTGTCTTTTTTTCAGAGATACGCTGGTCATGTTTTCTGCTGTCTGTGTTCTCTGCCCTCTGTCTGCAAATTGTGGATTCTTTTTTTGCCTTTCTTATCAAACATAAAGCTGTATTTTATTAACCTTTTTAGCTAATTATCTTTTTGGAATACTAGCCCTACCCCTACCCCCCCCCCCCCCCCCCCCCCCCCCCCCCCCCCCCCCCCCCCCCCCCCCCCCCCCCCAAGACAGGAAAACGCAATGAACCACGACTGTGACAAATGCCGCGGTGTACTGCACTACATAGGGGGGGGGGTCCTATTAGATAATGGCCTTTATCATGACTGCAATTAATTATTGAACAAAGATAATTAGCTGAAAATGTTCATAAAATACAGCTTGTTTGTTAAGAAAGGCAAAAATGGAATTAACCGAAAAATGTAGGGGGGGGTGGCACATCTTGACCTATACCTTTTATTTCTTTTGACAAGGAAGCTTTGTCTGTCTATGTCTGTCTCTGTGTTAGTCAACAATATGACTGGAACTATTGTGGACAGACACTGACAGATCGTTGATTTTTCTTTGCTTTTGACAAGGAAGCTTTGTCTGTCTATGTCTGTCTTTCTGTTAGTCAACAATATGACTGAAAATGTTGTGGACAGACACTAACAGATTGTGAATTCTTTATTGCTGTTGACAAGGAAGCTTTGTCTGTCTGCGTCTATCTCTGTTTTAGTCAGAAATATGACTGGAAACGTTGTGGACAGACACTAACAAATTGCAATTTGAATCAAACATAGGATTGTTGAGTTCATTGACATTTATCACTTTTATTTAATTTGTTTTTGTTGCAGTATTTTTTGTTATTGGTGGATCATGTTATAAAAGAAATTAAATATCACAAAGGGATGGAACTCCAATATGGGTTAACGCTGTAGTTCAAGTTGTCTCCCCTTGTTTTCATTCTTCTTTTTTTTTTTCTCTTCCATTTAGGATTTTTTTCTTTTTCTTTCCATTGAATCTGTTTTTGACTCAGCAGAGAGACAGATAGACAGACAGAGTTAAAAAGCATACTGGAAGGAAAAAGAAAACAAAAAAGGGGAAAAAATAGAAAGTAAACATTACTGTAAGTATTGGATAACAAAAAAAAGCATTTAATTCTTTTTTTAAAAACTGTTTTGTCTTTCAGATATTAAAACAAAATGAGGCCAGTTGGATTATGTATTATGGAATGTATAAATTATTTCTTTTAGCAGAGATTTGGTTTGTGTCAGTGCTTTTTAGGTTAGGTACATTATAGTCACAGAGGCGTCTCTGTGAAATTCAGGTTGCTCGGGTGACAGCCCTGGCATGGCCTTAATTGTCGACGGGGCTAGAATTTTAATCTTAATCTCTTTTTTCCCCAGTTGTGGTAGTAGTTGAGGATGGTGTCTAGAAGTGTTTGAGAAAGACTTTTATTTAATACATTTCATCTTTTTGGTTTGTTTCCTTTCATATTTATTTTGTTGACTTCATTTAACGTTATTGGATCTTTACAATTTTATTAAAATATTTTTCTAAATTGTTTTGAAACATTAATAAAACAATGGAAAGTTATGTTTAGCGTATCCAATTATACTGAGAGTGATCTACTGTTTGTGATGTTCCTTTGTTTTGTAATGTTTTAAAACAATAACATGGATGCAACTTTTCATGGTATACAAGGATTTCTTGTTTTTTTAATTTTACCAGAAAAGGAATTTTTTTTTTTTTTTTTTTTTTGGTCAAGGTCAAGCAAGATATGTGTGTGTCTACTGTATTTTTCAAACACTTTGAAATTATAAGCGTTTGTATCAATTGTGGGAAAAGCAAACTAAAATACCTTCATGAATCAATGTTTGCTTCAGGTGCAGGGGGACATTACCCCTGGACTCCGGCCTTTCAGTTTTTTTCATTTTGTGTAGTTGCACCCATGCATTGAAACAGTGGAAAGTTATATTTCGCGTGTCAAATTATACTGAGTGATTGTTTCTCTGTTTCTGATGTTCCTTTGTTTTATAAAGTATTGAAACATTAATAAAACAGTGGAAAGTTATATTTCGCGTGTCGAATTATACTGAGTGATTGTTTTTTTGTTTCTGATTTCCTTTGTTTTGTAAAGTATTGAAACTGTCGAATTATACTGAGTGATTGTTTTTTTGTTTCTGATTTCCTTTGTTTTGTAAAGTATTGAAACATTAATAAAACAATGGAAAGTTATATTTCGCGTGTCAAATTATACTGAGTGATTGTTTTTTTGTTTCTGATGTTCCTTTGTTTTGTAAAGTATTGAAACATTAATAAAACAGTGGAAAGTTATATTTCGCGTGTCGAATTATACTGAGTGATTGTTTTTTTGTTTCTGATGTTCCTTTGTTTTGTAAAGTATTGAAACATTAATAAAACAGTGGAAAGTTATATTTCGTGTGTCGAATTATACTGAATGTTTGTTTCTCTGTTTGTGATGTTCCTTTGTTTTGTACAGTTTGTTGGTGCTGATGGTTTGTGAATATGTGTGTGTGTGTGTGTGTGTGTGTGTGCTAGTCAGTTGTGTCAGTCTGTCTATGACCTGCAGATAGCAGAGGAGGCAACTACTATTCTGGAAAGCTTGGCTGGAAATTGTTCATTGTGGAGATGCCTTCCCAGGGGACATCCCCACTCTCTCAGCCAAGAGGACTTTAGGACAGGGGGGATCCCCAAAGGCCAACAAATCCCCAAGGCTGCGAAACAAAGTCCCAGTGCAAATGCCTCCTAGTGTGAGTCATAGTCATTCACAACAGACTGAGCTGTACAATGATTTTCCATTGCTGTAGACAATCACTGGTCCTACAGCTCTCACTGTCACTTTACTGTTGGCCCAAACTAATGTCGACCAATGAGAAGAGCCATTGGAGTTAAGGGCCTAGACACACTGATATACTCTCTTTACTGTTGGCCCAAACTAATGTCAGCCAATGATAAAAGCCATTGGAGTTAAGGGCCTAGACACACTGATGTACTCTCTTTACTGTTGGCCCAAACTAATGTCAGCCAATGATAAAAGCCATTGGAGTTAAGGGCCTAGACACACTGATATACTCTCTTTACTGTTGGCCCAAACTAATGACAGCCAATGACAAAAGCCATTGGAGTTAAAGGCCTAGACACACTGATGTACTATCCCATCATCTCACACCATCCATCCCAAGTGATGAAGTTTTTCACACACTGATGTACTCTCCCATCATCTCACACCATCCATCCCAAGTGATGAAGTTTTTCACACACTGATGTACTCTCCCATCATCTCACACCATCCATCCCAAGTGATGAAGTTTTTCACACACTGATGTACTCTCCCATCATCTCCCATGATCCCTTGTCGCACAGACCAGAGGTCAAAGGTGAACATCAAACAACAAACACAAACTGTGACTCACACTGCAGACCAGTTGGGTTTGTTGGGTTGTTTATTGAGGTCATTTTAAGTTCAGTTCTCATCAACAGTGTACCGCTAAATCATAGGACACAACTGAACATTTATGAGTGCTACTATTTTAATGGTGTGTGCGCGCACCTTTTTACGGTCATAAGCAACCTGTAAAACATCTGCATTCGAGGATATATATAAAATCAGGCAACATTTCAATGTATCTTTCACGGCAAAAATCAGTTTTAAAATTTGTATATAATTAACATTTATTACTAGACCCTAAGGCATCACTCCAAGTACATTTGTAATCTAATGAAGTATGAACATTTCTAAAAAGACTATTAACTCTTTGGTTTCTGTATTTAGAGAAGTTTCAACTACTGTTCATTCCGGAGAACCTCTTTAGCTGCTGAGAAAGTTTATCCCATTGATTCCTATGGGCCTCTTTTGCTCGTGATATCATGCAACATGATGCAACTGTTATTAATTTTCTCTTCTATGATTGCAATGAGGGTTTTTTCCCTTTTCTTACTGGGGCAAGTCCCCCGTGGGGATACCGAGGGGTCTCTTGTATAAATAGTTCCCCCACATTCTGGAAGTTCTGTGCTTGTAACTTCCTTTAATCTGTCACTCTCTTTGACTCTGCCTTTTCCCTTTGCTTGCTGTCATCTACTATCTTTCTGCCTCAATGCCTGTCTGGACCATTCTCCTGCCTTTTTTCAAGAAACACTTTCAAAAAGATTCCTCAAGACGAAGTCGGACATGATGGGACTAGTTATTTCTTACTTAGGCGCATAACGGCAGCATGACGCATCTGCGCTCATAATTGACAGGAAACTGTCTGAGCGAGCGAAGAAGAACTGGGGCAATTATTGTTTATGAAAGATAAACAGGCTGCTGAAAACATGCCGCATATTCACAATAACATAACACCCCTTTATACAGTTTTACTCTCTCTGGAAACCCAGGAATAGGGAGATTGAGAGCTCTATAAAGCTAGGAATCTGCAGTTGCTCCCATTCAGTTTCTATCCTGTATACATGTCAACCAGCAAGATGTAAAAACCTGATTTTTTATAAGTTTCAAGTTTTATTTTCAACTTCCAGCCCAGAGGGCTTCAAAGCCATAAACCATACAAACCTCTATGCAATCTAGATGAATATTTGTTGATTTGTAAAAAAAATGTAGTGATGCCCAAAATCTCATCATACATGCTATTATTTGAACTGAAACAGGGTAAATTCCCAGTTCTCTGTACATCAGTAAGATTAAGATTAAGATCATAGCCCCATCGACAAGTAAGGCCCTCTGTATATCAACTCTGTTTTGGTAGAATGATTTAAATGAAAAAGAATTCTTAAAAATTTAAGCTGAAAACTGTCCATTTAATAGCTATAAATCACTATAACCTCAAATTTCATAGAACAGGTAGTACCATTGATTGATATAAATCCAGTACAATATTCACAGGCAAATGTTGAATTCTTGCCATCTTCAATAAAGAAAGCATTGTGCATTGAGCTTGGTCATACAAATACATATCGCATTTTACGGACTATAAGGCAATACTTTTTTCCTACTCTGAGACCCCTGCGCCTTATAATGTGACTGATAATATAGTAAGAAACTATAATAACAAAATCAAAATTTGGGGAATGCGTCTTAGAGTCGGGTGCGCCGTATAATCTGTAAAATACAATACAACAAGGGCATCGCCGAGCGGCAGACATGTCCGTCACCAGCAATGCCACGCACTTGCGACACCCCGTAGCATAATTTAGTGTAGGCCAACGCAACTCTCTCTCTCTCTCTCTCTCTCTCTCTCTCTCTATTTATCTCCACACAAAATTTTAAGCGATTCTGTCAACCAATTCGGAAGCAGGGTCCAGCGTTCTCCTTGACCTTGACAAGTACATAATATTCGGAAGCACCATAAGCCAAACTTCCTTCACACCAAGTTTCAACATCCTATGTCAACCAGTGCCTGAGATATGGCTAAAAATAGATTTTCTGTTTTCAAGGTCATTCATCAAGGTCATGACCTTGACCTTAAAAATTCATGTTTGGATCTCTTCCTATTAAGGTGGCACGCCACCACACAAAATTAGAAGCGATTCTGTCAACCCATTCGAAAGATATCCTTGGGACAGACAGAAGGAGAAAAAATGACCCTCCGATTTTCAGGCTCCAGCAATTTTTTTTACCTTGACCTTAATCGGTACGTAATATTCGAAAGCACCATAAGCCAAACCACCTTCATACCAAGTTTCAACATCCTATGTCGATCGGTGCCCGAGATATGGCTAAAAATAGATTTTCGGTTTTCAAGGTCATACGTCAAGGTCATGACCTTGACCTTGACAATTCATGCTCGGATTTCTTCCTATTAAGGTGGCACACCTCCACACAAAATTTGAAGCGATTCTGCCCACCCGTTCGGAAGATATCCTTAGGACAGACAGAAGAGGAAAAAAACAGAAAAAAACAAGGGTGTCGCCAAGCGGCAGACATGTCCATCACCAGCAATGCCACGCACTTGCGACACCCCATAGAGTGTCACATCCTGACACAAAATTGGAAGGGATTCTGTCTTCTAGTTCACAAGATACAGCTTGAAGAAGAAACATATTGCGCAAAGAAGGAAATTTCGGTTTTCAAGGTCACACTTCAAGGTCAAGGTCAGCATGGTGATAATTTATGCTCGGATGTTTTCTTCTCTAGGGTATACAGTACCACACACAATCTGAAGCGCTTCTGTCAAGTACAAATGTGGAAAATATGGCTTAAAACCCAATGTGTAGACCCCTACCACTTTCAAGGCCTACCAATCGCCCGGACCGTGACCTTGACCTTGATCGGTATGCCACCATCAGAACGGGCATAAGCCAAAGTACCTTCATGCCAAATTTGAAGACTCTAACACTAACGGTGTGGGAGTTATGGCCCCTGAAAGATTTTCGGTTTTCAAGGTCGTACGCCAAGGTCAAGGTCACGACGGCAAAATGGTTTGCGCGGATGCCTTCCTCTCATGGTGACACACCAGCACACAAAATTTGACGTGATTCGGTCAACCCGTTCGAAAGATATCCTTGGGACAGACAGAAGGAGAAAAAATGACCCTCCGATTTTCAGGCTCCAGCGATCTTTTTGACCTTGACCTTGATCGGTATGCCATCATCAGAACGGGCATAAGCCAAACCACCTTCATACCAAGTTTCAACATCCTATGTTGATCGGTGCCCGAGATATGGCTAAAAATAGATTTTCGGTTTTCAAGGTCGTACGTCAAGGTCACGACGGCAAAATGGTTTGCGCGGATCTCTTCCTATTAAGGTGGCACACCTTCACACAAAATTTGACGCGATTCGGTCAAGCGGTTCGGGAGATATCCTTGGGACAGACAGAAAAAAACGGGGAAAAAAGAAGAAAAAAAAAACAGACAAACCAGCCCATCGCAAAGTCCGATCACCTTCGGTGACGGACAAAAATACAAACCAGCCTACTGCAAAGTCCTTCACCTATGGTGACGGACAATATTTTCACCACAACTGACCTTGAGCCAGTCCATCTAACTGCCAACTTTGAAATCTGTAACTGTAGAAATGTGAAAGATCTGTCCAAAACACCAATTTGACACCTTGAAGGTCTACGTCCTTGATCTTGACCTTGACTTTCATCAAAGCCTAATATTCAAAATCACCATTAGCCAATGCGTTTGAACATTGAAAGTCAAACGATGTGAAACATGTGGCCTCAAGAAGAAGCTTCGGTTTTCAAGGTCAAATTTAAAAAGTCAAGGTCACAATTTTTCTATGGGACAATCTGTGCACCATGATACACCACCACACCAAATTTGATTTGATTATGTACACCGCTTCAGGAGTTACATGGCCAACAAACAGACAGACATAAACCGAACAAATACAAATGTGGAAAGTATGGTGTAAAACCTCATTT
The DNA here is from genome assembly GCA_017654935.2 of Phymorhynchus buccinoides. Lineage (NCBI taxonomy): Eukaryota > Metazoa > Mollusca > Gastropoda > Neogastropoda > Raphitomidae > Phymorhynchus > Phymorhynchus buccinoides. Next base: position 4,734,847 of record JAGGCT020004248.1, on the reverse strand, counting down.
GTAGACCCCTACCACTTTCAAGGCCTACCTATCTCCCGGACCGTGACCTTGATTGCTATGCCAAAGTACCTACATGCCAAATTTGAAGACTCTAACACCAACGGTGTGGGAGTTATGGCCCCTTAAAGATTTTCAGTTTTCAAGGTCGTACGCCAAGGTCAAGGTGACGACAGCAAAAATTTCATGGTGACACACCAGCACACAAAATTTGACATGATTCGGTCAACCCGTTCGAAAGATATCCTTGGGACAGACAGAAGGAGAAAAAAATGACCCTCCGATTTTCAGGCTCCAGAAATCTTTTTTACCTTGACCTTGACCTTGATCGGTATGCCATCATCAGAACGGGCATAAGCCAAAGTACCTCCATGCCTCCCTTCCCCTTTCACATGTTCGGTCTCCGTCCTCCTTGTGACCTTTGGGTGATGCACCTACACACACTTGACTGGTGCAAATCATTTTCCAGGATGCACACCGTTAATTGGTGGGGTGCACACCCTTAATACTGAGACAGTGGCATTTAACATGTCTGCTGCTCAGCGACATTCTATTTCCGAGGGATAATTTATGTACGACTGTGTTATACTCTTAGTGTCACATCCTGACACAAAATTGGAAGGGATTCTGTCTTCTAGTTCATGAGATACAGCTTGAAGAAGAAATATATAGCGCAAAGAAGGAAATTTCTGTTTTCAAGGTCAAACTTCAAGGTCAAGGTCAGCATGGCGATAATTTATGCTGGGATGTTTTCTACTCTAGGGTATACAGTACCACACACAATCTGAAGCGCTTCTGTCAAGTACAAATGTGGAAAATAAAGCTTAAAACCCAGTTTGTAGACTCCTACCACTTTCAAGGCCTACCAATCTCCCGGACCATGACCTTGACCTTGATCGGTATGCCACCATCAGAACGGGCATAAGCCAAAGTACCTACACGCCAAATTTGAAGACTCTAACACCAACGGTGTGGGAGTGATGGCCCCTTAAAGATTTTGTTTTCAAGGTCGTACACCAAGGTCAAGGTCACAACGGCAAAATCTTTTGCGCGGATGCCTTCCTCTCATGGTGACACACCAGCACACAAAATTTGTGGATTCAAGCGGTTCGGGAGATATCCTTGGGACAGACAGAAAAAAAAAAGAAAAAAAATACAAACCAGCCCATCGCAAAGTCCAATCACCTATGGTGACGGACAAAAATGTCCCATTCTGCTGAAAATTATGCTTAAATAATTAAATGTACAGTAGAACCTCCATTATAAGACCTCTCATTATAAGACTCCCTTCCATATAAGACCTACTTCTCTGAGACATTGCCCTTCTTTTTAAGTATTAAAATTACCTCCCTTATAAGAACCCTCCCTTATAAGAACCCTCCCTTATAAGACCACTTTTGGGACAGTTTTTTAAAGTTTTTTTAAGGGTGGTTCCATTGTATTATTTCAATGGATTTATTTCTAAACTTTAAAACTTTTCTAGGATCACTACAACCTTTGTTTTTCCAACATTAAGTTTCCATTCATCACAATACTCAGTTAATACATCAAGAGCATACTGTAAACAATGAAAAGAATCTGAACTGCAATAATAACAATATCGTCGTTGAAATTTTAAAAACTCGTATCTCGATATTTTTTACTTTTTTTTTTAGTTAAATACATAGTCAGCTCTCTAATTTTTTCAACCACCTTCCACCAAAAGCTCGTATCTCTAACGACTTTCTATCTGGGGTAAACGAGGTTGTGAAAATAGAAGAAAAACTCGTAAGTCCCAAATTCAGATCTAGTTAAATTAAGGACAAAAACCTCGTATCTTCGTTCTTTTCAAGTCTAAAAAAAAACATTTTTTAAAGAAATTTTAACAAAATGCAGGACTAAACTCGCAATGTCTTGAACAACATATTCATCACAGTTAATCAATTGTGGTCAACGCTGTTAATTTTTAAAGTTTTTTTTTTTTCTCAAAACTACCAAAATTGAGATTAGAGGGTTTTTTAATTTCACCGACGATACAACAGTAAAAGTACAATAATATAACCGAATAAATCTGAATCAGGAAGATTTAAATCAACATTCAAGAAACCACAGTTATGATCTGTAAAGTATCAAAAGTAGTTCACACACACACACTGCATTGAGGGGACAGTGTTACTGATGTTTGGCCTGCACATGTCTCTTCAGATTCCATGACTTATTGAAAGCAGCAGGACAGTGGGGACAGTTGTGGGGTTTCTCTCCAGAATGAGTCAGACGATGTCTTCTAAGATCACGGGAGTAACCAAAATCTTTCCCACAGTCTGAACACACATGGGTCTTTTCACCTGTGTGAATTCTCTTGTGCACAGTTAAACGGACAGTCTGAGAGAAAGCTGCCCCACATACATCACAAACATGGGGGTTTTCACCTGTGTGTGTCAGACGATGTCTTGTTAGATGACTGGACTGGCTAAAACCTTTTCCACAGTGTGGACACACATAAGGTCTTTCACCCGAGTGAATTCTTCTGTGTGCTGTTAAATGGCTACTCTTAGAGAAAGCTGCCCTACAGATTTCACAGACACAAGGTTTGGCACCATAATGAACTGACTTTATGTGGTGCTGTAAAGCACCTGACCGTTTAAAACCACTGTCACAGTGTGAACACTTGTAAGGCCTCTCCCCCGTGTGGATTATCTTGTGTTTTGTCAAGTCACCAACATGAGTAAAACTCTTACCACACACCTCACACACAAAACGGTTATGGTTAATGTGAAACAGCTTATGTGCCTTCAAAGTACTGGCATTAGAAAAGCTCTTACCGCATGTATCACACAAAAAAGACTTAATGCCACTATGAACCAATAAGTGTGACTTCAGGCTTGCACGAAAATAGAAAGACTTAGCACAGACATCACAGACATGGGGGTTTTCACCTGTGTGTGTCAGACGATGTCTTGTTAGATGACTGGACTGGCTAAAACCTTTTCCACAGTCTGGACACACATGAGGTTTTTCACCCGAGTGAATTCTTCTGTGTGCTGTTAAATGGCTATTCTTAGAGAAAGCTGCCCCACAGACATCACAGACATGGGGTCTGGCACCTTCATGAACTGACTTTATGTGGTGCTGTAAATGACCTGACCGTTTAAAACCACTGTCACAGTGTGAACACTTGTAAGGCCTCTCCCCCGTGTGGATTCTCTTGTGTTTTGTCAAGTCACCATGAGAAAAGCTCTTACCGCATGTATCACACAAAAAAGACTTAATGCCACTATGAACCAATAAGTGTGACTTCAGGCTTGCATGAAAATGGAAAGACTTAGCACAGACATGGGGTTTGGCCCCCTCATGAATTGACTTTATGTGGCACTGTAAATGACCTGACTCCTTAAAATTACTGTCACACTCACAATGTGGACACTTGTAAGGCCTCTCCCCTGTGTGGATTCTCTTGTGCTTTATTAGGCCATCAATCCGAGTAAACCTCTTATTGCACACATCACACACAAAAGACTTAACAACACTGTGATTAGTGTGAATCAATTTGTGTCTCTTCAGTTTGCTGGGTGCAGGGAAAGACTTTCTGCAGACATCACACACATGCTGTGTCCTCCTTTTCTTTCCATCTTTCTCACCAGTATCACTATCATCCACTTTCTGTTTTGTTGTTTTTCTGTTGCCAGGGCTATCTACCTCCTTTTCTATGTCTGTGTTGTTACAGTTACCAGCATCACATCTGTCAGGTGTGGAGGACCCAGGTAGCACCATGTGCACTTTCTCTCCATGAACTGACGCCAGGTGGAGTTCCAAACTGCTGACCAGCACAAAGGCAGCAGAACAACGCTGACATACATAACCTCTTTTCAGAGACAGCAGTGACCGAGAAGTGTTGTCAGACATGGGCTGTACTGTGCTGTAGACAGCTGAGGGTTGATCTGGTGAGTCTTCCTCCATGGACTATGCTCGTTCCAGCTTCTGTTCAATAGAACAGACAACAGATCAATCAGTGAGTGAATCTGTGATTAAAGTATGACTAGATAAACCCGTACTCCGCACAGCAGCATGAAGCATCTGCATTCATAATTGATAGGAACCTGCCTGAGCGATCGAAGAAAAAGAAGAACTAATTAGATGTAAATAATGAAGAAAAGGAAGAACTGGTTAGATGTAAATAATGAAGAAAAGAGACAAAAAATATGTGGTGGTGCCCCCTCCCTTCCGCCCACTCCCCTCTCCTTTAAAAAAAAAATAAGATGAAAATTAAGCCCCCCCCCCAAAAAAAAAAAAGAAAAAAAAAAGGCAGAGTCGAACCTGCGACCACGGACGTGTATAGAAGTCCGTGCAGCGACCTACTGATTTGCGAACGCGCCACTTCTACCTACCGAGCTATCAAGGCTTCGTCGAACGTCGATGTAAACATTTCAGTATAAGAGGAAGAAGGGAAAGCAGTCAAGTCGGACACCTGACGCAGCTTCAAAATAATGAGGCGCGAGCAACATTTTGCCTTCAAAATCAACTTTCAAAAGCAATTTTTTTTTTAATGTTGTGAAAACACACACACACACACACACACTGTAGTAGACAGCACACACTTAATCATTGCTTGCTCGGTTTCCTGTCAATTCATGAGCGCAGATGCGTTATTCTCCGTTATGCACCTTTCAAAACAAATATGGTTAGACCAAACACAAAACTTCCAGAAGGTAGAGGAACTATTTGTACAAAAGCCCTACTCGCCTCCCTCTTCTCCTTCCTGTGAAATCCCGGCTATAAACGACGACTTGGCGAATTTCACTTGGAAGAACTGTTAAGCACCTACACGTGCCCCTATATTTCACAGTTGAAGGCAAAAATCGCCGCGACTTAGGAGAAAATAGAGATTAAAAATTCTTATCGGCACGCGTATTATAATATAGATGTGTAAATGTGCATAATTTTAAAAGGTTCAGATGTAAATGATAGTACAGTGGAACCTCCCTTATAAGACTCCCTCCCACATAAGACCTACTTCTCTGAGACATTGCCCTTCTTTGTAAGTATTACAATTACCTCCCTTATAAGACCTCATTTTGGATGATTTTTGAAGGTCTTATAAGGGAGGTTCCACTGTACAAGGAAATTTATGTCTCATGCATTTAGTGTATTTGCTACATAATTAATAATAATAATACTGAACATTTATATAGCGCTTTACTCCCTTTGCAGGGAGCTCAAAGCGCTTTACATAGACAATAAAACACAAATAAGTCATTATACACATAAGACTCACTACAATCAAATCAAATATGCATAAAATAATATTATTTAAACAAAGCCCTGTTCATAACCACAAAATTTGAAACAATATTACAAAAAAAGAAACAAAATTGAAAGAGAAATCAAAGTTCATGAGCTACGTTATTGCGCAAACACACAGGTAATAGAGAAGCACACAATCACACATCACGCACACGCACACACACAAGCGCAATAATCAATGGGCATTCACACACACACACACACACGCGCGCGCGCGCGCGCGCGCACACGCACGTGGGGCGTTTTCAATTATAATTTATAGCAGAACAGATACATTTTGATTGCTTCAAGCACCCCCCACCCCCCCCCACACCCCCACATGGGGATACCTGACAAATCTTTCAGGATAAAATAGTTCCCCTACCTTCTGGAAGTACCTAGCAAGCATTTCCCTCTGATCTATCACTCTTTGAATCAGACTTTTTCTTACCTTACTGTCATCAACTATTTTACCTTTTTTGTGTGCATTCTCCTGCCATTGTTTTCAACTAATGTTCTTCTTGAGATACACCAACACTTGAATGTGTTGGCTGAATGCAGCAATAAGACCAGTAAAAAACTGAAAACCAGACACGGATGGAAGTTCAGTTTAACGTCGCGCATCGGCTTTCGCCATGTACGACGGGCTGAACAAACCAACCACGGTATAAACAAAAATGTATGTTCCTGAATCACTGTCTTAGCCAAAAGGCCGAGAAGCGATCAGGAAGTGCAAAACCAGACACATACAATATAGTAATATACGTATTTATATAGGTAGGGACCAAACAAGCCGTCAGTCCCATCTTTTATGCATAGACATAGCGCTCTCACCTACTACTAACTAGTAACTGGGCTAGTTTCGTTGATGAATATGTCACGATCAGACTGCCTTCCCTAAATCTAGGGGGGGGGACATTGCGAGGATCCTAAAACGATGACTGATAGTGCATTTTGTGAAGATGAGATCCTACCTCTGTCAAATAAGTACCCCTAGCTGCCCCATGCCAATCAGAATCGTTTGTTTGTCCGCCATTGTGAATTGTACGAAACTAAGTGCATGGCTTTGTACATCGATTTCTCGGCAAATATGTAGATTTACACCCTCCTGCTCTATTTCTTGGTTCTTTCCGTGGTTAGGGATAGGGTTAGGGATAGGGTTAGGGTTAGATGGTTATTGTTCGTATGCGAGAGGTAAATATTTCATGACGGGTACTTATTTATCGTGACATATTCACTAATTCTACCTCTGGAATAACAGGAACTTACGTCAGTTCATCCAAAGGGAGTTAACTTTCTTACCAGAAAACTTCACAAAGAAAGCAAGGCAAATGTATTTTTTAGGAACATTGTTCCGCTACAAAACTGAATGTAGTGTGAGTAGTCTACTGATTTCTAATCAATAATTGAGCAAGAATTAGCTTTGAATACGCAGAATTCTTATTCTTTACCGGCGGGTTTTACAACATTTGGGTATGTAATACATAAATATAAAAAATGAATGCACAAACTGGCAAAGCATTCGTTCATTATTATTATTATTATTATTATTTATTATTATTAACAGGTTGTGTAATCTACAGCTATATTAATCATTAACTTGTGGCGGTGGAGCCGATACTAACAAATGTCACTAAAATATTCTAATATTTTAAAAAATCGGGACTTTACTGGTTTCGTACTGCCTCCGGGCGTTGCCTCCAGTATTCGTTCCCACCATATTTGTATTACAAATGTCCCATATGTGTCTGATTCAGACCAAGAGGACGTAAAACTCCATTTTCGCTCGGACTAACAAAGTCCCATATGTGCCTTCCCAGGTCGAGAGGACGTAAAAATCCAAATTCATTCATTCATTCATTCGGGTGGAGCCGATGAGGTTTAACCGAGGCATGGTCACCGCTACAGCTATCTGTATTAATTTTAAAAACGGGACTTTACTGGTTTTCGCACTGCCTCCGGGCATTGCCTCCAGTATATATTGTTCCCACCATATTTTGTATCTAAAAATGTCCAATATGTGTCTGATCCAGACCAAGAGGATGTAAAACACCATTTTCGTCGTATCTACAGCTATATCCAGAATACAACTGGTCATGGTATGTTAGCAGGGTACCATAGCGATGAGGTTTAACCGAGGCGTGGTTACCGCTACACCTATCTATGTTGTTAAAAACTCGGGACTTTACTAGTGTTGCACGGAGTCCGGGTATTGTCTCCAGTATTGTTCCCACCCTATTTGTATTTACAAATGTCCCATATGTGTCTATGACCGATGGGGGGGGGGGTGGGGGGAGGACGTAAACACATTTCGTTCGTATCTACAGCTATCTGTATTACTTGTTTTTAAATGTGGACTTTACTGGTTCGGTACTGCCTCCGGGCATTGGCTCCAGTATTGTTCCCACAATTATTTGTATTCACAAATGTTCCCATATGTGGTCAGCTTCAGAACAACAGAGGACGTAAAACCACACAATCTCCGTCAGGTTGTTGATTAGTCCACTACTTTTTCAGTACTTATTAATAAAATATAAGTCAGTGTGTGTGGTCTGTCATGTGTGTATGAATCTTCCAATATGCCTAAAACATCACCTCTCAGCTTCTCAGGTCTGGTAGTTAGGACATTAAGCCTCGCGGACTCTTGCTACTGTACCTTTTATTTTTGTTTGAACTTTGCCACAGCTGAGAGGTTATTATATTTTGTTTTTGGCAAATTAACCTTTTAGTCATGCGCATAATGTAGTGTTGATATGTTGGTGTATTTATCACGGAGGTTTTTGAATTGTGTTAGATTCTGTGCTTGTTTAATATGTGCAGGAAGGGTACTCCACACAACTTTGTTACTCTGCTAGAAAAAAAATTTTTTTTTCTAATATTAGTTCGGCTATACTGGTTTAGTATTTTTAAATCAATGTTACGGGTTCTGGAGGTCAGGTGTTAGCTGGAACAAATATTTATTAGTATTGTTATCACTGTGAAAATTTGTTGTATGTGTTTATCAGATCCCCACCATTTCTTCTGTATTTCAGATATGGTAATTTTAACTTTCTTAGTCTGTGTTCTTAATCAAGGTGACCAACGCCTTTAATCAATTTTGTTGCTTGTCTTTGGACCTTTTCTAATGCTGCCGATTGCCTTTTTAAAGGCTGCTGTGATCAAGGACAAGGGTTGCATAATGCGGAAACAAAATAGAAGCCAACTTAATGTTCTCTAGAAAATAAAGTCGGTATTCATATTATGTGCATGGCAAACCACAGTTTCTTTACTACTTTGTTGCAGACCAGTACACTACAAGGTACCTGAGCTGCAGACACAATGAACGGAGTTAAAGACGAGGTCATAGAAAGAGACTTTACATCTTGGATGAATTTTGGTGTTGTGGTGGTCAGTAGAATTCGTTAAAGAGACTTCTTTCTCTTAACCCTTTATAACCTGAAAACCAGAGAGAAGTAAAAGAGTGGAAGGAGGGGTGAGGGGAAAGGAGGGGTTCTAAACTAGGAGAAGGGGTGGGGTACGTGTGTGGGTTCAGAAGCAAAGTCCTGGTCAGAAAAGGGGATGGAGGTGAGGGGGGCAAAGATTTATAGATAATGAATAAAATTACCAGGTAATTATTTTTAATCAGATGTGGTCAGCAATGAATGTTAGCAATTAAATGGCAGGAGAAATGGTTAGGCAGCTAAGACTTGGCCCCAGAGATTGCCCCAATCCTGACCACTGTCTACACGACATCGCTGTAGTCAGGACAAGTCCCTGCAGACTGGCGAACTGCCTTTGTGTCACTGATCTTCAAAAAAGGCCAGCACTATGACCCGAGCAACTACCCCCCAATATCACTAACAAGTATCCCGTGCAAGATATTGGAGCACATCCTGGTCAGTCACATCATGAACCACCTGGAGACCAACATCTTATCTCCACGGCAACATGGTTTCCGCTTCGGCCGATCCTGCGAGATCCCAGCTCACAGAACTCTCCAGCAACATTGAAAAAGGATCTTCTACGAACCTCATCATGACGGACTTTGCAAAGGCTTTTGACAAGGTCAACCACAGTCTGCTGATCCACAAATTGGAGCATTATGGCATATGAGGAGACATCAATCAATGGATCGCAAACTTCCTGATCACAGACTGTGGTTGTGGAGGGTAGACAGTCAGACCCCGTCAGGGTGAAATCTGGAGTCCCCCAAGGCAGCATCCTTGGCAGCCCCTGTCTATTCCTGATATATATCAACGATCTCCCAGACAGAGTGGCCTCCCAAACTCGCCTCTTTGCTGATCATACCATCCTGTATCACGAGCAAGAAAACCAAGATCACGACCAGCAACATCTGCAAGAAGACCTGAAAGCGCTAGAGCGATGGGAAAATGAATGGGACATGCAATTCCATCACGACAAGTGCAATGCCATGCATGTCACCCGGAGAACTACAACCACCTCCCCCAAATACCATATTCATGACCATGAACTGCAGAGAGTAATCCGAGTAATCAGAGTCACGCTGCAGGACGACGGAAAGCGGGACACCCACATCAACAACATCACGGGCAAAGCCAATATCACCCTCAGCTTCATCAGAAGGTCCCTGACAAAAACGTCAAAAAGCAAGCCTAAAAACACTCAATCCATCCCCACCTTGAGTACGCTTCTAGTGTATGGAACCCCATCGCTCAAAAAAACATCGACAACATTGAGAAAGTGCAACGTAGAGCAGCGCGCTACGTCCTTAGCGACTACCACCCTACATCTAGCGTGATGGCCATGCTGAAGAAGCTGGAGTGGCCCATGTTGAGACACGTCCGAACTCCACAAGGCTGGACTACCCTCTCAAGATCCACAAAAAGGGGACTTCACGCCCATTTCAAAATTGCCAACCCTTAGCTGCAAAGACCAAAAATAGGGATAGTGAACAACTCAGCAGAATCACTTGCCGCACAAAACAGCGCAGATCCCTTCCTTCCCACACCATCCGAGAGGGATGGAATGCCTGATCCTGACACCATCCAGGCCCCCAAGTCTGTCCCTTAAAGATGTGGGTGAGAGCCTCAGTTTTGATAAGCACTGCACCTGGAACTCCTCCTTGAGACTCCGAAACGCTTTTATTGTAAACATATCAATTCAAGAACTACTCTTCAAAAAAGCCTTTTCCTATTGTAGATCTCTCGCTAACACTCCATGTATTACCCTCCACCCTACCACAAACTATGGTTGAGTGTGGTGTGTGTTGTGTGTTATTTATGTTTATTTATTATCTATCTTATTCTGATTTTGGTGCTTATAAATAGTGTATGTTGGGTGAAGGAGTTAGATGAAAGGTGGTGAAAGCGCATTGAGGTGCGTAGCAAGAAAGTGTGCTTGTTAAATACTATATGAAATGTTAAATGCTATATATTATTACTAGCGCAACGCCTAGTACTGCAAGCACCGTACTGGTTAATGCATGAGTACTGGTCTCGCCGGGGGGTCGACAAAAAATATATTATTTTGTCTCTCTCCCTTTTCCATCTTCGCCACTCATCCGTTTACTACCCCCGACACCTTACTGAGTACAGCAACTTTGAAGCGAGATTCGGTTAAGAAAAGGCGGAGTGATAAGGCCCGTTCCCGTTGGGCACTGCTCAAGAGTGATGCGATTCGCCTATAATGGTAACGCATAGTAACGTAACGCCAGTACTGGTAACGCTGAGTACAGCAAATTTGAAGCGATCGGTTAAGAAACGGCAAGACGTTATAAGGCCCCGTGGTGCTGGCTTGAGAGTGACGTACTCTCCCGATTCTCTTCGAATTACTGCCAGCTTTGCTACGGGGCAATAGCAAGCCGACAGCAATTTAAAGCGATTCAGGTTAAGAAATGGCGGAGTTATTCGTTTGAATAAGGTGAAGCCTTGGCATATAGCGCGCGCGTTTCTAACGATTCGATTTCGGTTCGGCACACCGATAGTCACCGTCCCCGGTCAGTCTACCTGCCAACTGAAGGCAATCGGTCCAGAAATGCCGGAAGATTACAGCGCCGAGAGTTCGGCGGATACGACGTTTCGCGGCATTGCCAAACCGCGCATAATGAACACGGCCGCTCGGGTTGCTGTGCCATCGCCCGTCAGGGCTCACCGCAAATTTGAAGCGATTCGGTTCAAAAAACGGCGGAGTTATTAGGCCCGTTTGTGTTCAGACAGACAGACACACACCACACACAACACACACAACACCACACAACACACACGGGACATTGCTTTTATATATGATTATTATTATATTATTATTATCATTATCATTATATTATTATTATTATGTTTTGTTTAACAGAAGCTGCACCAGCATGGTCCCATGGAGAAAGACTCACCAGCATCAGCACTCAGCTCTCTACAGCACTGTACAGCCAATGTCTGCAACACTTCTGGGTCACTGGGTCACAGAGGTTGTGTGCTGTCAGCATGTTCTGCTGCCTTTGTGCTGCCGTCAGCAGTTTGGAACACCACCTGGGTCAGTCATGGAGAGAAACGCACCATGTTTACTACCATCAACACCTGACATTGTGTGATGCTGGTAACTGTTAGCAACACAAACAATTGATAAAAAAAAGCCCCAGGGAATAAATAGCCCATGGCAACAGAAAACAAAGGAAAAGAAAGTGATGATAATGGTGCTGTGATAAAGATGAAAAGAATAGGAGTAACAGCATGTGTGTGATGTTGCAGAAAAGACTTTTCTTACACCCATCAGAGATTGGAGAGACACAAGTGATTATAATGGTGTTAAGTAATTTGTGCGTGAGTGCTGTGTGCAGTAAGAG